>PVIH01006492.1:0-110463 GCA_004025045.1 Sigmodon hispidus | reverse complement strand
AAGTAACATATTCTTATAAACAGATTTTAAAGTCAAGACATCTTTAAAATATAAGTATTGGTTTAACTCAGCAGCCTTAGCAAAAAATTGTCTCTCTGCAATTAGCTCATTAAAAGTTAAAAAATTAAAAGAACACACAACAAACATAATCCAGACTCTTTGTTTATCTGCCATCTTTATGTGGCCTTTATCTTTATTCTTATTTCTCCTTTTTCAAGGGCTTTCTTTACCCTCTTTTTTTCCTTTTCTTTCTCTCTCTCTCTGAAGCTTATGCGTATTTTACATACATTGTACCCTGTTTAGAGGTTTTGAGAGTCTAAATCTGTCTTATTGAGAATTCTTAATCATTTTCTAACTCAAAGAGCTTTTTAAAAGGTCGGTGTCACTTTAATTGCTGACTCCGCCCCTCTGTTTCACTATGGCAGAGAAACCCACTGCTGCTTTGCCGCTGTCAGCAAAGAGCATGAATTCAGGAAATGCTGCTATGAGAAAACCTTTTTAAACTGTTTCCTTTCTGTTCAGTATAATCAAAAACCTTAAATCAATCACACTTGTGCCAATCCTGTCGGGAAATGTATGAGTTTAAGCTGTGTGCCGCGGAAGCGCCATTTTTAAATTCCTGCCTGAACACCACACTGTCTCTGTACCATAAATCAATTCAAATATGCAATTCAAAAAAACCATTTTAAACTTTCTCAGGCTTTATGCGGGTGTTCATGCCCAACGTTGGGAAGCCAATTATCGCGGTAAAAACCCGCCACCAATAGATATGTTTTAAATAAGGTTTATTTTGTTAGAATCATGAACAAAAGAAAGTTTTAGCAACGCACCGAGCCACCGCCGAAGGGCCGCCTCCCTCTCCGTGCTCTGCTTCCGACTCGTCTCTGCAGACCAAGCCCCTTCCGTACAATCCGGGATTCCTGCTACAAATGGGGAATGATAAATAATGAGTTTTTGATTTTGGGGAATGTCTATTAATTGTATTTTTATGTTTCATTGATAATATTTAAAACTACAGCTTTATGCTTGCAGAAAAAATATTTCTGAGTATAATTATAATAATGTTATATACTGTTTCTAGTCTTTGAATTGGAAGGGAGATACAGATTAATTCAGTTCTCTTTTCAATTCACACATGATTTTCAAATTCACATGCTGGTTTTCTTGAACAACAGCAAGTCAAAAGATTGCTCATTCCTAAGGACCCCTGCCAGGTAAAACACAAAGCAAGATACTTCCACTCCAATGCACTCCTTCAATTGCCGGTGTGTTCATAATAGGCAAAGAACCTACCTATAGACCTTATACAAAATATCCGAACCTCCACCTCCTCTATCACTCTGTCCGTGCTTACATCTCTTCTCAGAAAACCACTCACTATGTGGCTACTCTGCCCAAAGAGTGCTGCTTTGTTGAAATTCCTTCAATGTGTTACACACAATTGTTTGTGGAATGTTATGGAACAAATAACTCTCCTTTAAATGTATTTTTCACCTTGGAAAGGATAAAATTAAACACCACCAATTCTATCATTTTTTTCTTTACATTCATACGTATCTAACACATAACCACCCATAAGTGACTATGACTACCCAAAATGTTCAAGTTTCCAGAGAACACAATATTATGAAGATAAAACTTCAAATATTAAAATAATATATAACTTAATTGGGAACTCAGTTGAGTTTGATATGACTCACTTATAATAAGAAAACAGGTTCAGTTTCTGTTTTGTATCACTAGCCAGCTGAGTGAAGCTTAAAGCCTTTACATACCTCCTCTGGTAGCTCTAATTGTACACATAAGATAAAACTTCTCATTGAAATTCTAATTTCTCCTTGTTTCATTTAAAATGCCCCCAAAATGGTCATTAGTCATTATGACCAGTTGATATAGTAAAGAATTATTTTTGTGTTTACTTCCTAAGATCAGAATCCACTAACATCATTTGCCTAATGTCCAACTGTCTAAAAAGTGAAGCTACCTAGAATCTTAAGTAATAAAATAAGCTTCTTTTCTTTTCTTTCTTTCTTTCTCTTTCTTTCTTTCTTCCTTCCTTCTTTCCCTTTTTCTTTCTTTCTTTCTTTCTTTTAGCTTTTAATTAGGCAACAGGATCACAAATCCATTGGGCTAAAATATGTTCAAAACTGGGCTCCTTGGGTGCAGACTTAGTCTACTCTTGCTATTGTTCTACACAACACTTTTGTAACTCGGGGTGTACTGTTTACCTCCAAACATCCATGCAAGTACAGAATAGAACAGATCTATCAGTGAAAGAACAGAGTGTCAGAAGTTCCCCCATCTAAACGCTCAGAGTGGCTAAGCTTTCTTTTATGTATTGTTCAGAAGAATAAACCCACTTGATAAAAAATTAACAAGTCAAATGATATTCTATGCATCCTAGAGAGATTATTGACATGCTCTGTAATTACTATATTTCTAAGTTGGAATATTTTATGGTTTATTGTATTAGGGATACTTATCCAGAAGGATTCATGCACTGGGGTTTTTGTTAGAAAAGATTTTTTTTGTGGTTGTTTTTGTAAAGCATTATCATTTCAAAGATTAAAGAGACCTAAGGGAGTGTTTCTCAACATAGTGTCTTATGATTCATTGTGCAAGCAGCATGTCCTTATAGAAAGGACAGACTGATCAATAAGGTCACTAACCAGGGGTTGAGGTCAAGCCTACAAGAGCATGACAAGTGAGACATGCTGTGCATACAGCCAATAGGCAGAGACACACAAATTAATGCATTTAAATAAAAGGCCAGGGAATCACTCAAATTCAGCTGTAGTTGGCAACTTCATTTCTCTGCTTTCAAAAACATTGCTTGTAAAGTCAAATGACAGGTTCTTTGGTCAGGAAATTTGCAACCAAATTCTGTTTTTTTGTATTACTTATTTATTTATTTATTTGTTTATTTTTGGCCTCTGGCAGTGGGACCAGGATTCATCTCTAGTGCATGAACTGGCTTTTTGGAGCCCATTCCCTATGGAGGTATACCTTGCTCAGCCTTCATATGGTGGATGGGTTTAGTCCTGCCTCAACATAATATGCAGACTATATTGACTCCCTGTGGGAGTCCTTACCCTTTCTGTGAAGTAGATGAGGAATAGGGTGGGGAGAAGCTGGGGGCTAGTAAGAGGGAAGAGGAACTGTGGTTGGTATGTAAAATTCAAACCATAAAGAACCTTTTAAATAAATAAAAATAATAAACAAAAAAGTCTTTTTTAGCCATGTAACCCCTTGTTCCAACTCCCTTCTCCCTGCCGACTCCTCTGGGTCAGACTTTAGCCTCCCTCCTTCCCATCCCCACAAAAGGCAAGAACTCCCAAGGTGGATCAGCTCAGCCTCCACATCAGAAGAGTTTGATTTCCTAATCCCAATATTAAGACTGGGTTCAGTTTTCCTCTGGTGGGAATGGGCTCCAAGTTGCCAGTCCATGCACAAAAACACAGTTTGATCCCTCCTTTCGAGGCTCCACATACTGCCCATGCCAGTGGACAGTTGCCTATCCTTGGAGGGTCTAGTTCCTTTTCCTGATGGTTCCCAGGTGTATGAGCAAGGGGATAGGGAATATGAAAAAAATTCTCATAGTGATGGCTGGCTGGAATGCTGAAGAGCTCACTGAATCAAGAGCAACCAAATTCTTCTTTTTTATTATGAATAAAGTCAGATTTTTATTCATGTATCTCCTTGTTCAAATACCCTTTCTCCTTAAATCCCACCCAGTCACTCTCTCTTCTTCAGAAGAGACAGAAAGGTAACAGTGAATTTGGAAATACCAGCTGTGTTTTGGTCTCAAGATTCTAATCTGATTTCTTGATAGCTATCTTTTCTGTTTAATATAGCGTTCTTGAAGTTATATACAAGCATGTAACCCAAACCCCATCCCTATGCCTAGAATGGAGTAGGTGGACCAACTAAACTGATCAGTGCACTTCTCATGCCTCAACACCCCCCCCCAAATAAAACCTTATGGGCCTCTGGATAACTTTTCTTGGCCCCTAACATAAAGGTATCTCTGCCCTTAATTATTCTCCTCTTCTATCTGCTGCCAAGATTTATGACTTGTCTAATCTTTTGTTTTTCTCTGAAATGCTAATAAAGTGGTCCCTGACCTTCCTTCTGGATCTGCTTTTAAGTGATTTTACTTATTAGAATCCAACAAAAGATATAAACCAAAGCCCCTGTGACATGTATTGTTAAGTAACTAGTTAGTCGGACATGTTTGAAAGGGCAGGCCTCCTCCACTCAGAATAAGCATCAGCAAACAGCATTGAGCTGCAGGAGTTAATCACTTCTACAACAGTAGAACACCAGTTATACTTCTAACCCCAAAGAAATGGCATCTTGGATTTCCTGGAAAGCGTCTAATGATGAGTTAGCTAACTGCCTCACCCTATTATCTAGAAGACTGCTTTCTGACCAATAACAAAGCCATAGCATTCTATGTTATGGTTGATAAGCTCTGTCCCATAAGACATGGTCCAAATAGGTCTGTTGATCACTGGGACAGGACAAAGTTCCTCAGTGAGAGTTTATTTTCCTAAGTATTTTGGAAACCAATATAAAAGCTACATAGGATGAAAATGGACAATGGTTTCTTCAGCTATTATTTGTTCTTACTCATTGAGAATATACTCTATAATAAACTTCCCCATTTTTACACTATATTCTCTATTTTTTTTCAATAGAGATCATAAGATTCAAGAGATGAAGGAATGCTAAAGGACTTAACTGTGAATTTTCTCCTGATTTTTTTCTGTGTGTGTGGGTGGGTGGGTGCGCCCGCACACGCACAAGTGCACGAGCATATGAGTGTGCTCATTTAGGCTACTTCTTTTTAGTTTTGTTTTTACAGATTGCTGGAGCTTTTATGTTTTTCTCTGCTCTTCCAAAATTGCTACTTTACACTGAGAAATAAATAGCTTGGATAGTTAAATCTTAAGGAAACTGGAAATAATTAATATGTATTGCTTCTGGGAAGTGGGATGGGAGTAGGGAGGCCTCAGAGTCACTGTTTACTGTAAGTACTATGTATTATTTTATTAAGATAAATCTATAATTTCTCTGGAATTGAGAAGGCTATTTTTAAACTTGTGTGCAGATTAATTCTGCTTTAAGTGAGTACCTGAGGGACTGCCCTAAAAGAATGAGTATTAGTGTAGGAGGTCTGTGGCTTCTATTCTAATTACCTAAAGGATCTATCTATGCAATTTCTTGGTGCCCTCTAGACCTTTGAGGTTACCAAGTTTTTGAGTTTGCAAAACATGAGTCATTACTGAATTCACACATGAATTAAAAAAAAAAACACTCTCTTTCTATTATTTAGTGGTGAACTGGTTAAAGACGGCACTGTGTCTTATTTTAGTGTGTCCCTGTTATTTGCTCTTGAAAACTGCTTTCTCTTGTCATCACAAGAGAGGGCTCAGCTCTTCTCATATTATGCAGGACAAAATCTCAGTCAGAAGTAGGGAAAAGAATCAATTATTAATTAGACATAAATTATTCCTAATCTACACACAATGCCTAATCCCCGGTTCACAGGAATCTAAATTGTGCTTCAAAAACAGTATGTTAACAAGTGATTTGCCTTCAAAGGACAGGCGCTTAAGTTCAATGTAAAATAGAGCAAATATGCCAAGCCCATTTCAAGGAGCATGGTGATAGAAGGTGTACCCAGAGAGCTAAAGCAAGGGAATAAAATGCCCACACAGAATACCTGCCTTCAGCTGAAAAAAATTAGCTAGTATAACATGTATTATTCAATTCTCCATAAAAGGTAAATATTAGTGAAAAACTGTTTTCATACTTTTTATACTATGAATACTTAAATAATAAATATATAAAGTGATGAAGGTTGAAACCAAATTTTCCTTACTCTAATGGGATCAAAACTATCATACACACACAAAAAATAGAAAAACAGACTGTGACTATTGTAAGCACCTGTCATGTAATGAAGTACTTGTATACTACAAGAAGCATGTGTCCTCTGCCACTTCCATTGCTTCCAATAGATGTCATCTGAAGCTTTTTTGGACTTAAGTGTTCCTACATAGGCCTAGCTCCACATATGTCCCACATATCAATTTCACAGTTGATAAAGAAATCATTCATAATAGAGAAATATATCATCACTCATTTCTGAAAGTGTGTGGATATTCCTGATCTAAACCATGTTTAGACCTGTGGAATTTTATTCAAATTCTAGGTCTCCTATATGCAGTAGTTAAATATATTATTGTTAAAAATATTTTTAAAAGGACAATCTTTATTATATTTTACCACTTACTACAGTTACTTATTATATGGAATGGCTCCAAGGATATGTTTTAAAAATATCTTATGGAATTCCCTCCAAAATTTACCTCTTGTGAAGCTTTGCTTGACAAAAATTATGTCTCTGTGCTCTAGAAGCTTTGCAGACTACACATCTGCTGGACTGAAGGGTGTTTCTTTTTCTTAATCTCACTTATCCTTTCCTTTTTCTCAAATATAATTTATTTTTAATTAGGCAGATTTCCTGACACTTCTCTGGGGCAACCTCCTCACTAGTGTAGTACATTATTCTATCAGCCTGTGGCATCTCCCTCCCATCACTTGTGCTTGGGTACAGCAGAGCAAGTACATTGGCTGCTTCCCTTAGAGGATATCCCCTTAAGTTTTGCTTTGCTTTCCTTGTGTTATTTTCTGACACTCTCTACCATGCACTTTGGTGAGATCTGCAATCTTGCTGTCCTGTTTTGCTTATTTTTATATTCTTCAAACTACTTGTTTCACATAATGAGTTAAGAAGTATGTTGGTATTCACTCACAGCAGTCAACATATTCAATCTTCAACTTGATGTTATAATTTAAATGTATAGTAACTGACTTCCAGCTTGGAGAAGCTTGTTATATTCTCTCCAAGTGAAAGGAATCACATTTTTAAGTTTAGGTAACTAAACAAGGAACATTTAACTCTGCAAATCATACCGGTACACTCAACGGAGCAGTGGGGCATGACATGTATCACTACAGTAATCATTTTTAAATGGTACCTTGAGTTCTTACTGATGTTATCTCTTTTTTACATACATCTTCCTCTAAAGTCCTCATGGACAAAATTATGAATATAACAAAGCAAGTTTGACACTGGTAAGCCTCTTGGTAATGATACTTTCCTATTGCTGTCAAAATCCACTATTACTTCGAATATACACTGGATCCTGCACAGAGTCCCAAAGCACTTGCATATCATAGGATATTTCAAAAGTCTACAGAACAACATAAAGTTAGTTCATCAGCTATGTAACTCATGTTCTGAAAAATTCAAGCATGAGAGTTTAAGAAAACAAACAGGCTTCCGGGACAGGTGCTGTCTGCAGAGTCCCAGCGCACTCTGTAGCAGGGGCAGATAAAGTCTGCCTCTCACCATACACACAGCTGCTGCTGAGGGAATTTTCACTGCTACCCACCTCGACCTTGAACTGAGCAAACAGATAACTACAGGGGTCCCTGAAGGACAGAACTCCGACCCTGCCCAGAGGTGAGGAGAGGTCACCAGGCCCAAGCGCCTATATCCCAGCCAGGAAGGGAGAGTTGAGCTCCCATCTGTTCCAGTTTCACTTCCCGGACCTGGTGCTGTCTGCAGTGTCCCAGCGAACTCTGTATCAGGGCAGATAAAGTCTGCCTCTCACTATACTCACAGATGCTGCTAAGGGAACTTGCATGGCTACCCACCTCGACCTCCAACTGAGCGAACAGATAACTTCTGAGGTCTCTAAAGGGCAGATTCAGACCCTGCCCAGAGAGATGACAGGAGGCACACAAGCCCGAGTGCCACAACTGACCAGGAGCCATCTAATCGTGAACCAGTGAAGCCATGGGCAAACGTCAGTGCAAAAAATTACATAATAATACAAAGAACAACATGGTAACTCCAAAGAGAGTGGTAGTCTTACAAATATAAGACCTGAACTGAGCAATGAAGAGGAAACAGAAGGAAGCAACACCAAAAATTTCTTTTTGATGATTATCAAAGCTCTCAAAAAAGATATGAAAAATGGCCTTAAAGAAATAGAAGAAAATACAAACAAAAAATTGGAAGAGATGAACAAATCTATGAAAGAAACATGCCAGGAAATAAAAGCTGAAATGGAAGCAATAAAAAAGGCACAAAATGAGGCAAAGATAGAAATAGAAAATCTGAAGAAAAAAGCTGGAACCACAGATACAAGCATAACAAAGAGAGTTCAAGAGATGGAAGATAGAATCTATGAAGTGGAAGACTCAGTAGCTCAAATAGATATATCAGTCAAAGAAAATAGTAAAACTAAAAAGGCCATAACTCAAAATGTTCAGGAAATCTGAGACACCATGAAAAGACCCAATTTGAGAATAATAGGAATAGAAGAATGAGAAGAATAAAAGCTCAAAGGCACAGATAATGTTTTCAATAAAATCATAGAAGAAAACTTCCCTAACCTGAAGAGGGAAATGCCTATAAAGATACAAGAAGCTTACAGAACACCAAATAGATATGACCCCCCAAAAAGTCAGCGTGCCACATTATAATCAAGCCACAAAACATACAGAACAAAGAAAAAAATTTAAGAGCTGCAAAAAAAAGGGCCAACTCACATATAAAGGCAGACCCATCAGAATAACTCCTGACTATTCAATGGAAATGATGAAAGCTAGAAGGGCTTGGTCAGAAGTTATACAGACACTAAAACAGCATGGCTGCCAAACTAGAATACTATACCCTGCAAAAGTATCAATCACCATAGATGGAGTAAACAAGGTATTTCAGGACAAAGTCAGACTGAAAGAATATCTATCTACCAATCCAGCACTACATAGAGTATTAGAGGGAAAACTCCAACCTAAGGACCCCACAAAAATCACAATATTTATGCCCCTAATATAGGGGCACCTATATATATAAAAGAAACACTGCTAAAGCTCGATTCCCACATCAATTCTTATACCCTAATAGTGGGAGACTTCAATACCCCACTTTCAACCCTGGATAGATCAACCAGAAAGAGGCTCAACAGAGAAATAAGGAGTCTAAATGAGGTTATGATGCAAATGGATTTCATAGATATCTACAGAACCTTCCACCCAAAGGCAAAGGAATATACATTTTTCTCAGCTCCTCATGGAACTTACTCCAAAATTGACCACATAATTGGTCATAAAGCAAATATCATCAGATACAAAAAAAATGGAAATAATCCCTTGTAACATATCGGACCACCAGGGCCTAAAGTTAGAGTTCAACAACATCAAAACCCAAAGAAAGCCTAACAACTCATGGAAACTAAACATCACTCAGCTGAACCATCTCTGGGTCAAGGAAGAAATTAAGAAAGAAATCAAAGTCTTCCTAGAATTCAATGAAAATAAATCTACAACATATCCAAACTTGTGGGACACAATGAAAGCAGTCTTAAGAGGAAAATTCATAGTGCTACATGCCTATATGAAAAACCTTGAGAAATCCCACACTAGAGACCTAACAGCACAGCTTAAAGCCTTAGAACAATTAGAAGCGAACTCACCTAGAAGGATTAGAAGGCAGGAAATAATCAAACTTAGAGCTGAAATCAATACAACTGAAACAAAAAGAACAATACAATGAATCAACGATTCTAAGAGTTGGTTCTTTGAGAAAGTTAACAAGATAGATAAGCCCTTAGCCAAAATAATCAAAAACAGAGAATGAGTGTTCAAATCAACGAAATCAGAAATGAAAAGGGGAACATAACAACAGACCCCCAGGAAATACAGACAATTATCAGATCATATTTTCAAAATCTGTATTCCACAAAAATGGAAAACCTACAAGAAATGGACAGCTTTCTGGACAGGTACCACCTACTAAAATTAAATGAATATCAGATTAATTTCCTAAACAGGCCTATAACCCTTAAGGAAATTGAAGCTATCATTAAAAACCTCCCCAAAAATAAAAGCCCTGGCCCAGATGGTTTCAGTGCTGAATTCTACCAGACATTCAAAGAAGAATTACTACCATTACTCCACAAACTATTTCACACAGTAGAAATTGAAGGAATATTGCCAAATTCCTTTTATGAGGCCACAATCACCCTAATATCCAAGCCAGTCAAAGACACAAAAAAGAAGGAGAATTACAGACCAATTTCCCTCATGAATATTGATGTGAAAATTCTCAACAAAATTTTGGCAAACCGTATACAACAATGTATAAAAGATTTCATCCAACACGACCAAGTAGGCTTCATCCCAGAAATGCAGGGCTGGTTTAACATACGAAAACCTGTAAATGTTATCCATCATATAAACAAACTAAAGGAACAAAACCACATGATCATATCCTTAGATGCTGAAAAAGCCTTTGACGAAATCCAACATTCCTTTATGATTAAAGCCCTGGAGAGATCAGGAATACAAGGAGAATACCTAAATATAATAAAGGCGATTTACAAAAAGCTGACAGCCAGTATCAAACTTAATGGAGAAAAACTCAAAGCAATTCCACTAAAGTCAGGAACTAGACAAGGATGTCCTCTCTCCCCTTATCTATTCAATATAGTTCTTGAAGTTTTAGCTAAAGCAATAAGGGAACGAAAAGAGATTAAGGGCAAACAAATTGGAAAAAAAGAAGTGAAGCTATCTTTATTTGCAGATGATATGATTGTATACATAACTGACCCACAAAATTCTTCCAAGGAACTGCTACAGCTGATAAACACCTTCAGCAATGTAGCAGGATACAAGATTAACTCAAAGAAATCAGTAGCCCCTCTATACGCTAAAGATAGAAGAGTTGAAAAAGAAATAAGGGAAACATTACCCTTCATATTAGTTACAAATAGTATTAAATACCTTGGAGTAACTATAGCCAAAGAAGTAACAGACCTATTTGACAAAAATTTTAAAACACTGAAGAAAGAAATTGAAGAGGATATCAGAAAATGGAAAGCTTTCCCATGTTCCTGGATTGGTAGGATCAACATAGTAAAAATGGCAATTCTACCAAAGGCAATCCACAGATTCAATGCACTGCCCATCAATATCCCAACACAGCATTTTTTGGACCTTGAAAGAACAATACTCAATTTCATTTGGAATAACAGGAAAGCCACTATTGCTCAACAAAAGAACCTCTGGAGGCATCACCAACCCTGACTTCAAATTATAGTATAGAGCTACAGTAATAAAAACTGCCTGGTACTGGCATAAAAACAGACTTGTGGATCAATGGAATCCAATTGAGGATCTGAGCATTAACCCAAAAACCTATGAACACTTGATCTTTGACAAAGAGGACCAAAATATACAATGGAAAAAAGATAGTATATTTAACAAATGGTGTTGGCATAGCTGGATGGAAGTGTGCAGAAAAATGCAAATAGATCTGAGCCTGTCACCTTGCACAAACTCAAATCCAAGTGGATCAAAGACCTCAACTTAAACCCATCCACTTTGAACTTAATAGAAAAGAAAGTGGGAAATACACTTCTACAAATTGGCACAGGCCACCACTTCCTAAATATAACACCAGTGGCACAGACACTAAGACCGACAATCAATAAGTGGGATCTCCTGAAGCTAGGAAGCTTCTGCAAAGCCAAGGACACTGTCAATAGGACAAAAAGACAGCCTACAGAATGGGAAAAGATTTTCACCAACCCTACAAGTGATAGAGGACTGATCTCTAAGGTATATAAAGAGTTCAAGAATTTAGAGCCTAAAACCTTGAATAACCCTATCAAAAAATGGGGTTCAGATCTAAAAAGGGAATTCTCAGCAGAGAAACTATGAATGGCTGAAAGGCACCTAAAAAGTGCTCTTCATCTTTAGCCATCAGAGAAATGCAAATCAAAACAACTTTGAGATACCACCTAACACCTATTAGAGTGGCTAAGATAAAAGACACAGATGACAGCCTATGTTGGAGAGGATGTGGAACAAGGGGAACACTCCTCCATTGTTGGTGGGAGTGTAAGCTTGTTCAGCCACTTTGGAATGCAATATGGTGGTTTCTCAGAAAATTGAGAATCAATCTTCCCAAGGACCCAGCAATACCACTTCTGGGTGTATACCCTAAAGACGCACATTCACACTCCAAAGGTATTAGCTCAACTATGTTCATAGCAGCATTATTTGTAATAGCAAGAACCTGGTAACAACCTAGTTGTCCCTCAACTGAAGAATGGATTAACAAACCGTGGTACATCTACACAATGGAATACTCTCAGCAGTAAGAAAAAATGATATCCTAAAATTTGCAGGCAAATGGATGGATTTGGAGAATATCCTCATGAGTGAGGTATCACAATCTCAGAAAGATAAGCAGGGGATGTACTCACTCATTAGTGGTCTCTAAACAAACAAACAAGAAAAAAAATGACCTGATGTGGTGGGAGGGGGAAGGGACCTTGAATAAGGATATACAAGGATGGAAAAAAAATTCAGAGGGAAAGATGAACACAAAGTAAATATATGTGTACCAATCTTATTTGCATTATCACCCTTGATAAGTCATGCTTATGATTCTTATCCTCTTTATAGTTATTGTTAACTTTTCAGCATTTTAAATTCATTTTACTGTTTTTTTGATAAATACAAAATAAATAAAGAGGGAAAAAAGAAAAAGACCTCACTGACTCTGGATTAAAAGTTGAGAAATCTGCTTGGGACTGAACTAAGCCCTTTGAATGTAAATGGCAGTTGTGTGGCTTTAATAGTTGGTGAGGCCTCTGGCAATGGGACCAGGATTTATCCCTTGTGCATGAACTGACATTTTGGAACCCATTCCCTTTGTTCAGCCTTAAACATGATGGGGTGGGGGCAGGGGCTTTGTCTTTTCCTCAATTTGAGGAAACTACTTGACAGAATGGGGTATTTTTCCTCCTTTTAGAAATCATGTTTTTTTTCACCTTGGTAAACATTTCCCTCTTAAAATATTTTGTTGTTTCCTTCATCTTCCTTTTACCCCATAGAGATTTAAAAGTTCCCCTCAAAATGGAATGTTTTAATCTCTAAGGAAACTGCTACACAAAAGAGATATAGCAAAGACAGAAATCATTGTTAAGAAATAATTGCCACAGCTTCTTTCTAAATTTGCTTAAAAGAGTAAAGCCATAAATATGAGAAGCAAGGAAGCGAATACACTGCACATTACCTTTCTGAAATTCTGAAAACTAACAAACAATAAAACACTGCATTATACATGCTTTAAAAAATAGAACTCAGATTCTACATTCAATGAATTCATCCTTCAGGAATGAAGGCAATAGAATGTTTAAGGACAGAAATAATCTGAGAACTCATCATCATAAAAACCTATATAAACATAAGATATAAGAACTTCTCTAATTAAAATGAAAGAAATAAATATTTATATATTCATAAAATATTGAAAGTAATAGAAATAACATATGGAAATAATATCTGCTGTTTGTAGCTGAAAGTTTGCCTGTGTCCCAGAGCTGATTGGTCCCAAATAAACACAGAGGCTTATATTATTACAATAGTTTGGTCTATGGCTCAGACTTCTGCTAGATAGCTCTTGTCTCTAAACCCAACCCATTTTTATTAATCTATGTTTTACCATGTGGTTGATGAATCACCTATGTTTCATTACATCTTGCTCCTCTGGCAGCTTGCCACATCCACCCTGACTTTGTCTTTCTTCTTTCTCTCATTCTGCTTGGATTTCCCGCCTAACAGTCAGCTGTCTTACCTTAAGCCAAAACAGCATCTTTATTAACCAATAGAAGCAACGCATATTCACTCCATATGGAAAGACATCCCACATCAGTTGTTTTAGCTTCTAAGTTTATGATAGTACATTATAAAATAATAGAAAACTAATACAGTAATTAAAAAATATGAACAATAGAAAACTCAGTAACAAAGAGCAACCTACCTTCCAGTGGCACAGTCTTAATTTCCCTAAAATAAACCATCATTCCTTGGGATAGTAACAGGTTTAGCATAAGTGAACACAGTCATACACATACGTGTGTTCACACAATAATTTAAAGTAAAAATATTAACATATTATACCAGTTTATAGCATAGTAAAATGTATGACAACTTAAATGCAAAAAAGGAAATTGAAGTTCATAAGAATAAGAGTCTATGGTATGATGCTATTGAAATTAAACTATAATAAATTAAAGAAATATATTTCAGTAATGGCAACTATTAAAAATATAGATGCTAGAAAATTCTTAAAAAATCATATATGTGACAAAATTAAAGGACAAAATATTTGGACATACTGAATACAGATATATGGATTTCAGATACATAAAAACTATATTAATAATTATATAAAATATTATAAACAATTCAGTTAAAGAGCAGAAGTTGTCAAACTGGATATAAAAAAATCTACCTAACTGCAATCTTCCTATATATGTGTGGATTTATATAATACATATATAGTTTGCCAAACATTGGAGTGAGAGGGCTGCACAATGGCTCAACAGGGAAAGTACTTGCTCCATAAAAGCACAGGAAGTGAAATTGCAATTGTCAGCATTCACATAAATGCCAAGTGGGCATGGTGGTTGTTCTAGTTTCTCTTCTGGTTCTGTGATAAAATACTCTGACCAAACCCAATTGTATAGGAAAGGATTTATAGTGCTCATACTTCTATGTTACAAGCTGTTATTGAGGTAGAAATTCAGGACAGTTATCTGAAAACAGAAATCTGCTTGCTGTCTCACTCCTAGGTTCATGTTAAACCAGTTTTCATACAGCCAAGAACTACCTACCTAAGACTAGGACTGCCCACAAAAATCTGAATCCACCAAGATCAATTAAATATAAAGCCAATCCCCTACAGATATGTCAACAGGCCCATCTAATATAGGCAGTTTCTCAATTTAGAATTACCTGTTACTTGAGGATAGGCTGTGTCAACTTGGCTACTAAATCTAACTAGGATAGCAGCATAGGCATAGCACTCAGTCTTGGGTCCTACTAGGAGCTGATGTCTCAATGAATAAGGTGAAGAGCAATTGAGAAAGACTACTGGTATCATCCTCAGATGAACATGGATGCACACATGCACGCAACACATAAGGAGGAAAGAGGAAGAGGAGAAGGAGGAGGGGGGGAAAGTTGATTGGAAAGATACAAAAGGGAATTTTTACAAAAAATGCAAAATATAACTGTAAACAACTACAATATTGATAGGTTTATAAGGTAAAATATGTACCACAAAAGGGCAAAACTTGTGCATCAAGCGCACACCTTTAAACCTAGTATTCAAGAGACAGGGAGAAGAGAGAGTGATCAGGAGGGGCAAGAGGAGGATGGGAGTTTGAACAAGGGGATATATAGATCAAAAATGAGACTTTATTCAAAAATAAATAAAAAATAAAAATAAAAAACAAAACATGCTATAAACATAGTTCAGCAAGTATCCTTGTGTTAAAATGAAACATTCTTTGGATATATACCCAGAAGTGATATAACTCAGTTTTGAAGAAGATTTGTTCTCAGTTTTCTAAGAAACTGACATATTGATTTCAAAAGTACACTCCCACCAACACTGGGGAAGTATTCAATATCAGTAAGCATGAGCTGTTACTTACCAATACAATTCTTTACAAACTTGAAAAGACAATTCTCACCTTCAAATGAAAACACAAAAAGCCCAGTATAGTTACAACCATCCTAAAGAATAAAATATCTTCTGGAGGTATCATCATCACCTATTTCAGGCTCTACTACAGAGCTATAGTGCTAAAAACTGCATGGTATTGTTTAAAAATAAATGTTTTGATAAATAGAATTGAATTGGAGACTCAGACATAATCCACAGATCTAAGGAGCCCTGATTTTATGGTGCATTTAATAAAACTATAGCTCTTAGCATAATTTGTCATTACTCAATAGCTGTTCATTGTGTTTTTCCAAGTAGTTCGTCAGGTACACTTTAACAATGGTTTTCAATACTTGCTTATCATTTAGCCTCTGTCCTAATGGTTTAGCTTTTCTGTAATGAACACCCTGTCTAGGGTCAAGGTCTTGTAGAGGTCCAAATATAACTTGGATGTCATCCTGGCTTAACCATTTTAAATCTTAAAACCTTGATTTTTTTTTTTTTTTTTAGAAAAAAAGCACTTAATTTTCCATAGTCTGTGATCCCTTACCTATAGAATGGGCTGGAACGTCTCATAAAATTATTAGAAAGATATGTGGTGGCCATAGTGCATTCATGGACATTAGCTGTGACCTACTGAGCTTTCTTCATCTATAGCTGAGCCTAACCTGGCTTCGGGAGGTTTAGATTTTATTTTTTATGTTTCATGTATTTTAGAGAAAAGAGAAGTTTTATTACTGTATGTTTTTATTTTTTTCTATCCTGAATGTTTTGCCTTTTTATATAAAGTTTGATATTGATTTTCAAATATCAACTACATGTTCACCATCATGTAGCTGAAAATGTGTTAGTTGTAATTATGCTGACTCTGCATTCCAGAAACTGATTAAAATCTTGTAAACCTATTTACAAATCTATCATCTTTCACATTTTCACAAAGCCCATTGCCATATTATTTTGAAATTAAACTTAGCTTTCCTCTCAATAATACCAGTATGATAAAATTGTAAATCACTTGTAATCATTTTAAACTTATATTGCTATCAGAAATATAAATTACAAGTCCTGAAATAGTAAAAGTTGTTTGTATATTTGAACTACTGTATTACCCTCTGATTTGTCCTAAAATAATTGCTCTATCTTTCCAGTTGTTCTAAGACCTCATTTCTCTTTTGGCTCCCATATGGTTCTTGGGACAGATAGTCACAAAGTCAGAACAATGACAGTTGGAACTAGGTGACTATTCCATTGAAAGTCAATTGAATTTCAATTTCCTTCCCTGGGAAAAGCCATGAGGAACCAATTATTGTTGTTTAACATTGTGCAATTTTACCTCAGGCACCACTTAGGATCCAAATGAAAACATTTCAATTCCTGCTTATTACTTTCTTCCTGATAAAACAAATCTTTTCCGTGGCTCCTGAAAATAGTGCTTTATCAAGGGAAAACTATGAAGTACATCTTACCATCTTAGTCATATTAACAGCTATTAAAAGGAAGAAATATATACGGAGACCAGTATTCCATGGAAATCTGTTTCTATTTGTCCTGCCAGCCATTTGTGTATCATTGTTCCCAAACAAGGAAGTCAAAGCAATTCCCTTTCTCTTTGTGACATCAATTCCCAATCTGCAAGAAACCTCATCTCCATGCTGAGTTCACTTGCATCTGCCACAACCACAGGATTTTTGTGAGGCTATTGGCACAAGTCACACATTTCCATTGTGAAGCTTGGCTTGGGGAGGGAGTGAAAATGTTGTTCCCCTAGCAGTCATTCAAGGCCACAGACTGTGACAGCCAGAGCCACCTAACAAGCTGTGAAAATTTCAGCCACCTGAGTAGCTGTGAAAAACAAAGATGGTGCTAGCTGAGGATCTGTGAGCCTCCAGGAGTCTCCAGAGAAGCTACAAATATCTTAGGCCCTCATGTTAGTGAAGAAGCACTGTGCTTTGAACTGAGTAATGATGTCAGCAGGGAACAAAAGACATGAGAAGTGAAAATAAACTCAATCATGTTAGAAAAATGACTGTACAAGGGTGGGAGATAAGCCATGCCTAGCTATTACACTCTACTTCTACTGTATGGAAAGTGGACAAATTACATAATGAGAATAAAATGAAATTTTAAGCACCAAAAAATAACCAGAGTCTAATAATTGAGTCAATTTTCAAGCCAGACTCTTGATACTGTGGCTCAGCATGAGAAGAGCCTATAAAAAATATGCAAAACTCTGGGCTAGTCTAGGATGCAAGAAAATGTGCTGCCTTTTTCCCAGTCCCCTCATGTGTTGGAGCAGTAACCAGGAGTTTTAATGGGTCATTACTTCTCCTTATGTTCTGCAAAATAGACCCTGTCTGCCCAGGACACATCTGGTACACTGCCTTCCCCATCATCTCTCTGAATACCCCTGTTCTCTTGTCCCAGTTGGACATGAGACTGTCACAAAGATACAACTTCATCACAGCATTGCTTTTTATGCTAGTGTGAGCCTCATCCCTGGCTTTGGAGAATATAAAGGGCAATATCAATTATCCTTTCAAAGCCATTTCACATCACTGGAGAAGCTTTGAAAATTAGATTTAAGTCTCCCGTTTCAACTTATCTTGGGGTTATGCTAGGTCTAGCATCTGGCTGCTATCCAAAGTATTGATAGAAAGTAAAGGACAACTTTGAACTTTGCTCTGTGTGTTTGCCCTACTCAAGAAACCAGGACACAGGTGGGACTGTTATGAAGTTCCTCTCAGAAGACTTGTTCTGTTCTCTTGTGATCTCTAATGGAAACTAATTGCAAAAGGAGTCAAGAAAGAGATGTCTTGTACTCTTGTTTTCAGAAACTTGGGAAGGCTGTCAGTGTAGAGAAGTGAGTTTTGTCTGTGAGCTTCTTTCTCATAAATTGTAAAGGAGGAAGCTGGAACTATGAGTTAGTAAAGTGCTTGTGGTACAAGCATGAGAATCTGAGCTTGGAGCCTCTAACTCACATAAAAGCCAAGTCTGTTTCCTTCTTTAAAACTTTATCACTGATAGGATAGTGTGCGGAGACAGGCAAAGCACTAAGCAAATCTAGCTGGCCAGACAGCCTCTCCCCAATGGAAAACAACAGCAACAAAAAACCCTACTAGTCTCAAAATTTAATGTGGCCAGTGATAGAGGCCTATTAGAGTGATGTCTATTTGAAGTGTCACTTTGCCCTTGATGCACAGATGCATGAATGAATGTATACTTCAATAACTTAATATCAGACAGTAACTTTGGCAGGTTGGAGCCAAGGAGCAACACAAAGTCACACCATGCAACAGAGATCACATGGGAGGTTTTTGGTGGCTGGTGCAAAATTGGCCTCTGAAAGGGAAAGGAGGGAACAGGGAGTGGGAAGAGAAAGGCTTTCTTTCTATAAGGAGATATAGCACATGTGCAAAAGGAGAGTACTGTACATAGTAGCTGAAGTAGTCACAGTGTCACAACTTGACAGCAGCTGCTGATGTGTCCTGCCAGGTCCCCAAGAGTAGGCTGGTGTAAATATATGCTATCATATACCCAGAAACCTGAAAAGAAGGTTTATAAAATTAATAAATAAAATGTAATGATTCGATAGTGTCTTCTTTAGCACCACTACACAAGAAATCCCAGAAAACTGCCTTATACACATCACAAGCATTGTCAAATTATCTGACTGTTCATTTTGCTCACAGGTGCCAAAAAGTTAAAGATACAAAAGGTGGGAAAATTAATGGCTTTTTACTTCCATGGAATAGATAGAACAAAACACCCCTAAAGGTATATTAAAACAACAGAATCAGTTTTAATCATAGTCCAGGAGAACAGACATCTCACAAAAGACACAGACATCAAGATTTGTTTTCTACAGGGTTGCTGAGAGATGACCTCATATCTGCCTCCTCTAAGCTTCTGATGGTCTGGCTCAGTTCTTGACCACTGTCTCCTGATGTGCAGTCTCATCAGCTCTTCATCTTCACAGTCATGTACTATCTTCTCTGTGTCTACATCATTGTCTAAGTTTTCCTCTTTTTAGACAGAAATTATTTTCTAGAGATCACCCCTTTCTAATGTTTATTGTCTACATCATACTTTCATCTCTTTTTCAAAATCCCTATTTCCAAAAAGACTTTGTTCATAGATTACAGGGATTGTGACATAGAATATTATTCAAATCACACATGGTGGTATCCATAGTAAGAAAGCGTGTTTCTTACCAAGAATAACCAGAAATCACTAAAAAGTCATTTTTTAAGGTAACAAGTTTAAATGGGAATATTCTAGGTAAGGAACAATTCATATAAACATAAGCAGGTCTGGATCATCTCCAAAAAGGAAGCTGTGTGATATGGTTCAGTCTTCTATCCAACCGAGCTTTGTTTACTTTTCTTCAAATGATAAAAGGATTTTTTATCTCCAGTTAACTCTAATGGACTATGATTTATCAACTTGCTCTCAAAAATTCAATCTATTGAACTTAGTTATGAGGGGCTCAAAGATGTTCTAAACTTAATCAAATATATGTATACATACATGTCCAAACAAAGATTCTTTCTTTATTTTCACATACACTGGGGGCTTTGGAAATCCTGTTTTTATAAAAGAAAATTATCTCTTTTATTTCAAATTCTTACATATGGTTCTGTGTTATGACTACAGCTGTAGGATTTCCACTTTGTACAACCTCAAAAAGCATTTTTATAGTTGTCTGTGTGGGTCTCCAAGAAGTGTTATTTACAAAAATTATCATTCTTTAGACTGCACCTACAGAGATCTTATGGTGAACAGTATTGTGTGACCAAAGGCTGTCCCTCAACAGCTGCCTAATCAGGATCCAAGTGGAAATAATTTTCATTCTTGACCATTAATAATTCATGTTAAAATATCCTATTTCCTCTGGTGTTGGGATCAGCCTGGTTCAGGGGTAGGTGTTGGGGTTGCCTCTATACTGAGGGTCCTGCTTCTTCCCCTTGGGGGAAGGAGAAAGATAGCTGGGAAAGCAATTACACAGCCCCAGGGGAAAAGTTGAAACAAGCAAGTCCAATTTTATTATGGAGGGGGAAACCTTAATACTCTTTTCCCAGACCCTTCCCTCCAGGGGAAAGGGCAGGCAGGGGTCTCTCACTGGTCTAGGACTGTTGTATCCAGATCTCACTCCTATCTAAGTCCCAGGCAGACTCCAGGTTGGCTTACAGGGAAGTGCTTAGGATCATGTGTCTTAAGGCAATAGTTATCACCAGATTGTACTGGCTGACTCCTGGTTGGTCTCCAGGCCCTTAGAAATCTCTATGTTCTTGACCACTCTAATTAAGGAAATGCAAAATTAAAATACAGTTGGAATTTTCTTTGGGCTGTCAACCAGCTCCTGAATAAAAACACATAGACTTCTTATTAGTTATGAATTGCTTGTCCTATTATCTTGTTTTAACTTAATTTGACCTGTTTTTATTCACTTACATTTTGCCTTGGGGCATCTTACCTTTCTTTCATTCTGTACATCCTACTTTCCTGCTTCTTCTATGCCTGGACCTGCTGGACCATGATGTCTTTGTTTCTTTCTCTTCCCTCACACCTAGATTTCTCATACTATTTACCATTTCTACCTGGAAATTCCACTATATATTCTGCCTCATCATTGGACATTCAGCTCTTTACTAGACTAATCAAATGCCTTAGGCAGGCAAATAAAACAGCATCACATCTTTAGATAATTCAACAAATGTAACACATCTTTACATAGTTAAACAAATACTCTTGGACATAAATAAATGCAACACACCTTTGCATATTTGAACAGGTTTGTCACAACAGTGAAAACTACCAAGCTTCTGTGTGCAAATTTAACATCTAGAAGCTAAGCTAACATGTGTGAAAAGGGAGAAGAAAGTGGGTTAAAAGTAGCCTACAGAGAGGCTCCCACCTGAGCTTCTTATGTGTAGAGTCATCAGGAACATCAAGAGTGTTTGGTAACAGGATTCTTTCTTAAGTATTTAGAGTCAATGTGAGAACAATTTAGGTAGTTTTTTTTTTTTTTTTTTTTCCAGGAAGCATCATTTTATAAAATTCTTGTGTGTCAGTTCTACCTTTACAACTCTGATCTGCAATGAACAAACCACCTGGTAGGTTCTTTCAATTATAGCTGTCATATGGGAACACCAGGAAGCTATAGCAGAAAGTTTTTCTGTGTCCCACAGCCATTTGGTCCCAAATAAATACACAGAGGCATATATTAATTACAAACTGTTTGATCTATGGCTAAGTCTTATTACTATCTCATTCATCTTAAATTAACATATTTCTATTAATCAATATATTACATAGGACAAAACAGCTTCCTTATCAACCAATAGTAACGACACATATTTATGGCATACAGAAAGACCATCCCACAGCAAGGAAGGCAACTGATATAAGAACTGTGAAAGGGTAAATCCACCAGCCTTAAATCAATTACCACCAGCCTTAATTAACTCACCACTGCTACCCTTCCTTCCCCTTCTCCAAGTTCTCCTTCAGCCTCCCTTCACCCCCATCCATTCACCACGGAGGTCAAAGAATCCCAAGGTGAGTCAGTTAGGTCTGGCATATCCATTTCAGATAGGACCCAGTCCCTCCCCATGTGTCAAGGCTGAGTAATCTGTTCTTCCATAGGGAACGGGCTCTAAGAAGCCAGTTCACGCACCAGAAATAAACTCTGGTTCTACTATAAAAGGCTCCACAAGCTGCCCATGCCATTTGACTGTCCACATTAGGAAGGTTTAGTTCTTTTTCACGAAGGTTCCTCAGAGTTAGTGAGCTCCCAGTATCAGGGGTCAGCCGTCTCTGTGGGTTTCCTCATGATCCTGATACCTGATTTTCCTGGATCTTTATTACTGATACAAACTGAACCTCAAGACAATTCTTGGAGAGTGGAACTGTTCCATATCATGAGATCTCTTCCTGAGAACGCAGGAAAAACAGGAAAAAAGGTCAGCATGCAACAAAGTTCTCAATGGGGGCTGGCCATGCCCCATTCAGAGTCTGAGACCCCAAAGCTATGCTTCTGGGACTCCCTTCATAACGCCTGAATCACACTACAAGCCACTGTTTTTGGTAGTGGGCAAAAGAAACACAGATTTCAAAACCTTTGCATGAAATGACAATTTAATCAGTCCAAAGACTTTTTATTCTTGGTACATTCCAAAGGAATTTTAAAGAAATGATAAGTACCACATGACCCTCAGTCCATTTTACTGGTTTTCTTCTTTATGCCTTTAACTTTTCATTTTGGTGTCCCTATTTTTTTCCTTTTAGCTATTATTTCTTTATTTTTATATATTTATTTATATTTATGTTTATTTTATATAATGACATAAGCTCCTCTTTATCTTTCTCCTTTTTAATTTCTTTTTTATTATTATGAATAAAGTTATATTTTTTATCCATGTATCCCCTTGTTCAAGCCCCCTTCCCCCTCCTGCCCCTCCCAGTCACTCTCTCTTCTCCCCATCACTTTATCTCCTCCCCAGCAAGGGCAAGTCATCCAACATAGTCCTTCTGCTCTCTCTTAAATTCATGTCCTCTCCTTTCATTAATTCTTGTTACATAAATGAATAGATATATAAATATCTGTAAATATAAATATAACCTGCTCAGTTTGTATAATGATAGCTGTATGCATATTGTCAGAGCTGACAATTATATATTGGATAAATAATTGACAAGCTGTTAATAGGGAAGACTATTTCCCTCACACACACCATCTCTTTGTTGACTGTAGTTCTTGGTCTTGTGAGCTTAACCACATTGGCATGTTTCTTGTTGTTGCCCATATTCAGCTCATGTTTAGGCAACCATACTGCTGAGACTTTTTTAATGACTTAATTTTTTAAAGGTTTTGTTTTTTCTATGTATCCCCTTGCTCACTCATCTTTCCCTCCTCCTAATTCCTCCCAATCTACTCCCAGCATTTCCCCACCCCATGCCCTATCCCCTTCCCAAAAAGGTCAGGAAGTCCCAAGGTGGGTCAGCTCAGCACGGCACATCCACTCAAGGCAGGTTGGATTTGCTCATTCAAATATCAAGACTGTGTTAGGCACTCCTCTGCAAGGAATTGGTTCCAAGGTACCAGCCCATGCACAGGAACAAAGTGTGATCCCACCCATCAAGGCTCTACACGCTGCCCATGCCAATGAACAGTTGCCTACCCTTGGAGGGCCTAGCTCTTTTCCTATGGTTCCTCAGGGGCTGTTCTTGATTCAGTGGGTTCCCCAGAGCTCCAGATAGCCATCTCTGTGGGACTGCTCCTCATAATCCCTTTCCCCTTACTCATACAGACTCTTCTCCCTTGCTCTCTAGATGTAAGGGGAGCGCAGCCCAGTTCTCAGCTATAGCTCTGTCTCCACCTCCATTCATTGTTGGGTGTAGGTTCTGTAATGATCATTAAATGATAGAAAAGAAAGTGGGAAACACTATCCAATGCATTGGCACAGGTAACTACTTTCTAAATATAATACCAGTAGCACAGACACTAAGGACAACAATCAATAAATGGCAACTCCTAAAACTGAGAAGCTTCTGTAAGTCAAAGGACCCAGTCAATAAGACAAAATGACAGCCTACAGAATGGGAAAAGATCACCAACCCAACATCTGACAGAAGACTGATATCTGAAATATCTAGAGAACTCAAGAAACTATTCCCCCAAAACCCAAATAACCCAATTAAACCATGGAGTTCAGAAATAAAAAAGGAATTCTCAACAGAAAATTTACAAATGGCTGAAATGCACTTGGAAGAGAGAGTGACTGGGATGGGTGGGAGGGGAAAGGGAGTTTGAGCAAGAGAATATATGGAAAAAAATATTACTCTATCCATAATAAAAAACTGAAAAAATATTGCTCAACATCTTTTAGTAACCAGAGAAATGCAAGTCAAAACAACCTTGAGATGCCATCTTACACCTGTCAGAATGGCTAAGATCAAAAACACAGATAATATCCTATACTGGAGATGATGTGGAAGTAGCAGAACACTCCTCCATTGTTGTGGGAGTGTAAACTTCTACAGCCACTCTGGAAAATATAGGTACAGGATGTAGTCACTCATAAGTGGATTTTAGACAAAAAGCAAAAAATACCCAAGCTGCAAACCACAACACCTGAACAGCTTGGGATCTGAAGGAACTTAAGAGAGACATCCAGGATTGCAACCAAGGAGAGGTGGGAACAAAGCATGAGAGAAAGAGATGGTTAAGTGAGAGGAGCAACAAAGAGAAAGATAAAAGAGGTGGATATCTTGATAGAGGAAGCCAATGAGGGGTTAGTGCTAGGGAAACCCCCAAGAACCTACAGGATGTTCCTGTGTAGGTCCCCAAACAATATTGGAGGGGGTGCCTAAATAGAACTTTCCCTATAATCAATTCAATTACTAATTAATTTTAAGCAAAGAAGATTTTTTAGGATCAAATCTAAGGACCATGAAGCTACCCAACATTTTAGTAGAAAATAGCTCATTTTCCACAATGTTCTTAGTAAAGTTGGCCTAACTCAAGTCCAGACTTAGAATTCTTCACTTGGCAAGCCATGATGGAATCATCACAGGTACAAGACATTGAGGAGCACAGAGAGGCTCAGGCCTGTGCCCAACTGCATTTTCCAGGTTCAGTCCTGCATCAAAAGGATACAGTGTTCATATCTATCTTTCAATCTAGAGCAAGTCACGGTTTTGTAAAGACAAACATAGCTGTTCCAGGTAGGTTTTACCTTTCTCTCTTTCTTTCCCTTGATTTATGTTATGTCTATAAATATTTGTATATATTTTTGTTCCACATGTGTGCCTGGAACAAGAGGAGGTTGGCATAATGCATCAGATCCCCTGGTACTGGAGTTACAAACAGTTGTGAATCACCATGTAGGGGCTGGGAACTAAACCCTGGTATTCTTCTAGAGTAGCAAGATCTCTTAACCCCTGAGCCCAGTGTTCAATAGAAATATTGAACTATGTATCAATATTGAAACTAATGTATCTTTTAAAAAGTTATTTGATATTATTATTATTGAAGTGAACAATGAGATGATAATTATCTTTGAACATATATCTCATACATCTCTTTTTATAAAATTGGTCTTGATTTAAAAACACCTTAGAGTAAGATTATTTATTTCTTAAAAATATTCCTTTGGAATTTTTCTATGTGCATTTAAAGTAATTTTTAACTCTTAGTTTTTAGTTACATATAATTTTGTGTATCTAAGTATGAGAGTAATTCTCAAAGAGACCAGAAGACAGTGATGATCCCCCAAAGCTAAAGTTATAGGAAAGTGTAAGGAATAGATACTGGGAATGAAATTCAGGTCCTCTGGAAATGCAATATGTGCTCTCAAATGCTGTGCCACTGTTGACGGACATTTTTTCCCCAGCCCATCAGTTCCCAAGTAACTCAAAAAAAGTGATGTAATATAAATTATAAATGCTCAGCTGATAGCTCAGACTTACTACTATCTAGATCTTACAACTTGAATTAACCCATATTTCTTATCTACATTCTACCATGTTGCTCATGGATTGTTACCTCATTTTGTCCATGCTGTGTTCCTCTTAGTCTGGCTGGTGACTCCCAGGATTCTGTCCTTCATCTCAGCATTCTCCTCTTCTGTCTCTCCTGTACAATCTTCTCCTGTCTATCTATAGGCTGGTAAGATTTTTTAACCAATGAGAGTAATATATATTTAATACACTTACAAAGATTACTCCAAAGCACTCCACCACTCTAGATCATCTATAAACTTTTAAAATAATGAATAAATGTAAGTGTGTTTTGAACCTGAATTGTCAGGGCTAAGTGTCTAGAGTATAGAAATCTCAAGGACTATATACAGTGAGGCTATGGATATCACTAATACATATAATGACAAACATTCTGGCACCTGTCCCTTGTTCCTGTCCTTTTCTCCCTCATCTCCTATCTCCTTTACCACAACATCCTAGCCCACTCTAGCACAGACCCCTCTTTCTCTTCTTAAGAATTATACATACAAGGTCATTTGATGCAGTTTTGCTGCCACAGTCAGAAAACAGCCACTTTAACTTTTTTTCCTGCTTTATAAAGGTACTTGGTTATGGTTTGTGCCTAATCCAGCCCCCATTGTGTGAGAGTTTCCTTCAGTGGTAACATGCGTATCAATTTAGATGTCTATAAAGGCCAGAGGCATCTGTTCTCCCAGAATTGGAGGTACAGGTGAGCAGTGTAAGCTATGTGCTGCAAGCTGGACTCCAGTTGTTTGCAAGAGTAGTTCAGGTTTATAACTGCTTATCCATCTTCTCAACCTTGAACCTTTCTTGTCTTAAGCTTTTCCATGTCTAAAAGTTCACATCCTATGCAGTATTATATTTCCTTCTCTTGACTTCAAAAATTTAAAGGAACACAAGAACTAAGTCAGGCTTTAGTAGTTGGCTTGCCTCCTCCCTCTGCATGTCTCCAGAGTGTTGCTGTCTTTCACCATAATGAGCCTGTGTCACCCACATAACCTCCAACCCTTGGCCTCCTCTCTTTGCTGGGTCAGCTTATTTAGTCTTATAATTTGCTCCCACACATCAACTCTCTACACCATGAAAACACTCCTGGGCTTGAAATTTCTTTTCTACTCTAATTGCTTTCTGAAGAGAATTTGCCTCAGTTGGTTTTATGGTTTTTCTTTCTTAGATATAGAAAAGAATGTAAATGAGCTGAGTGAGCAAATGGCGAAAGAAAATCAGGACAGTGAGGGGTTATGCTATGCTGGATTCTGTGGGGGTAAAAAAATCTGGTAGTGTTAGTGCTGCGGAACCACCGACTTTGCTGAGCATACTCACTGAGGAACAGTGTTATTAAATTAGATGTTGCCAGGGGGCATTGTTCTTTCCAGAAGTGTTATTTCTGAAGGCAAGCATATATGAAGATGATGTTTAAATATTGCATAAAAGCAATGCTTCTCAAAATTATAAACATCTCATTTCAACTAATACACTTACAAAACTATAGGCTCTAAAGTTGAAGTGTTCAGATCTTATGTTTAGTTCCATCATAGATGGCTATAGCTATACCCTCATTTCTACAATGGAGTAATCATTCTTCTCTGCAAAAGGGCAGTACAAAAGCCAGGTGAGTAACCAATAATAACTATAAATTTTATCTCTATATTGATAATTATGATAATAATTTATTGACTATTTTATAATTATTTTTAACATGCCTAATGTCAAACTAACAGGTTTTTAATACAATATTTAATTCATGGAATAACTTATTAGATAGAAATGACATACATTAACTTCTTCACAGAATATCTGGCCTATAATCAGGTTTCATAAAGACTAAAATAATAATTATTTCTTTAAATGGTATTGTTATGATTAGCCAAATTATAATATCACTTTTCCTTGTTGGAAGCATTTTTACCACAGGCAGAAATTACAGAGAATGGATATGGATACAGTTTTAGAACTGTAGTTAATTTATGCTGTTTTCATCCACAAGAAACACTAAGATAATAAGTGATAAGATTTTTCTATAAAGAGCAGGGAAGGATGAGTCTCAAATAAGCCAGAGAAATAAAAAGTCAGATGCCAACATGAAAATTGGTTTACATTCACGTGTTGTAGCAAAGGAACAACAGGTAATGCCAGTGTCATTTTTTCATAGCTTCAATGTCCTCACCCCAAGAATCACCACATCTTGAAGTTTCCAAATATATCAAACAAGAGAAATTGGGGCTAGAACTGTTCCGTTAGCTTACTCTTTACTCAGGTTACCCAATATGGAAGACAGCTGTTTAGGGGCTTTAGGATCCAGCTACTTGCTGACCGAGTGAAGAAAGATTCGGTAACCCAGTGCTAGAAATTCTGACTGGGTTGTAGAATAAAAAAGGCTGAAAATAACTTTTAGATACAATGTAATGAATAAAGTCTAAATTAAGTATGAAAAAGGATAATTCTCTCCTTTTGATAAAAAGTGGGAAGGACATCAGAAGATATCAGGCTTTGCTGAGCCTGGATGTTTTCACATAACCCCTTTACCAATCAGAATTCTCCCACTTATGCTCAAATTAACCAACCACTTTCCTCTGAGCTAGAATCATAATTTACAGTTGAGTGAGATCAGATTGGTCAGGTAGTTTTCAGGGAATGGCCTCAACTTCTCAATAAATTTGATTGCTAGCATTTCTTCTACTGTCCTCACATGTAATTCTTCAGAAATTTGAATGAGCAATTTCAGTTCTGGTGCAAAATAACAGCAACAGGACCCCTTCTCGGATTCTCCCAGCAAAGCCTCGTCTCCCCTTTTCTGCTTTAAGCCCTTGCCAGGACCAAGCAGCTCCCAACTCTTGACCTCCCCACACCTGCGGCTGAGCCCTGACCCCAACCCAGGGGACTTCTGACAAGCAGTCCCAGGTCACACAAGCCAGAACTGATGAGTGACCTGCCTGCCCTTGGAACTGTACTCCTCCCTGGATTCTATCCCTGTGTGACCTTTTTTCTGGCCCATGCCATCCTATTTCATCTCTGGTTTGCTGCTGCTGGGTCCTGCCTCAAACCCTAGTGATTTTCTACCACTGAGATGCAGACTATACCAGCCACAACCAGCAAGTGACCCTCCTGCCTGTGGTCCACCACCTCTCCTATCAGCACCAGCACCACTGCTGGGCCCTGCTCCAAACACCAGAAGAATCTCACTGCTCTGGTACAGCACTCATCAATCAAGTGACCTGTCTGTCAGCTGGACTTCAGCAACTTTCTAGATTCTGCTCAAAAAAGACACACAACACTGCCCAATTCATCCCACTCATCATTCTCCCCAAGGCCAACTCTTCCACAGAACTCCAGAGGAATCCATAGGCTTCCTTAGGGGCAAGGGTCTGGAACAGGAAGGCAGCTTAGAGAAGGCCAAATAGACTGGACCAGAAAAAAAGTCCCCCTTACCACATAATAATCAAAACACTGAATATACAGGTCAAAGAAAGAATTTTAAATGTTCCAACATGAAAAGATCAAGTAGCATATAAATAAAAACCTATTAGAATCACATCTAGCTTTTCTATAGACACCCTGAAATCCAGAAAGGCCTGGACTAATGTTTTGTGGACTCTAAAAAAACCATGGATTCCAGCCCAGAAAAAGTGTCAGTCATCATAAATGAAGACAGCAAATTCTTTTGTGACAAAATGGATTTTAAACAATATCTATCCACAAATTTAGCCCTCAGATGATACAAAAACAAAAACTCCAACCACAGGAAGTTAACTACACCCACAAGAACACAGGCAATAGATAATTTACAACCAGTAAAACCCAAAGAAGGGAAATACACACACACACACACACACACACACACACACACACACACACACAAACAGCCACAACTAACAATAAGATAATAGAAATTAACAATCATTGGTCATAAATATCTCTCAATATCAATGGATTCAATTTGCAAAAACAAAAACAAAACAAAACTCACAGACTAATGTAATAGATAAGAAAACAGGATTTATCATTCTGCATACAAGAAACACACTTCAACATCAAAGACAGGTATTAGCTCAAAGGTCTGAAAAAATTTCAAACAAATTGACCTTAAAAGCAAACTGGTATAGTTTACCTAATATTTAACAAAATAGACTTCTAATCAAAATTAATCAAAAGATATGGGGAAGGGCATTCTCTATTCATTAAAACAGATTATGTTTTCTCTGAATATCTAGGCCCCACATACAAGAGAATTCATATTTGTAAAAGAAACATTACTAAAACTTAAGTCACATATTGAATCCCACACAATCATGGCTGGATACTTCAGCACCATACTCTTATCAATATATAGATTATCCAGACAGAAATTTAAAAAATGAAATAATGAAAATAACAGATATTATGACTCAAATAGATTTTATAGATATCTACAAAATGTTTCACCCAAACATAAAGAAATATACCTTTTTCTCAGCACCTCATGGAACTTTCTTGAAATTGACCACTTACTCAGTCACAAAGCAAGCCTTAACATATATTTAAAAAATAGAAATAACTCCTTATATCTTACCAGATCATCATGGATTAAAGTTGGAGTTCAACAATAACACAAACTATGGAAATTCTACACATTCATAGAAACCAATCAGTTCTCAAAATCTCATGCTAGACACACAAAAGCAAATACAACCCAAAGGAGTAGATGACAGGAAATAATCAAACCATGGGTTAATATCAATAAAGTAGAAACAATAGAAAACACAAAGCATCAAGAAAACAAGGTGTTTGTTCTTTGAGAAAATCAACATGATAGACAAACCCTAATCTAAACCAAATAAAAGGAAGAGAGAATATTTGAATTGACAAAATCAAGAATGAAAAGGGAGACATAAGAACAAACTACTAAAGAAATACGGAGTCATTAGCTCATACTTCAAAAACTAGTACTTCATAAAATTGGAAACTTTAAAAGAAATGAACAAATTTCCTGATTGATACCACATACTAAAATTAAATTAAGGTCACAAAAACAATTTAAATAGATATTTAACCCCTGAGGAAATAGAAGCAATAATTAAAAGTCTCCTCACTCAAAACAACAACAAAATCCCTAGGCTACGTGGTTTCGGTGAAGAATTCTACCAGACTTAGAAATAAGAGATAATATCAGTACTCTTCAAATTATTCCACAAAATAGAACATTGTCAAATTCTTTTTATGAGGCCATAGTTACTCTGTTACCCAAACTACACAAAGACTCAAAAAAAAAAAAAAAGAAAGAAAGAAATTACAGACCAATTTCTGTCATGAACATTAATTTAAAAAAAAACATTCAATAAAATACTGGGAAACTAAATTGAGAAACATATCAAAAAGATTATTCACTATGGTAATCAAGTGGGCTTCATCCCAGAGATGCAGGGATGGTTCAACATACCGAAGTCTGTCAATGTAATCTACCAAGTCTTCCTACCAAACTGAAAGAAAAAAAAAACATTCTCATCTCATTAGATACTATAAAAGTTTTTGACAAAATTCAACACCTCTTTATATAAAAGTCTTAGAGAAATCAGGGGTACAAGGAACATATCCAAATATAAAATAATATAAGCAATATACAGTAAGCCAACAACCAACCTCAACTTAAATGGAGAAAAACTTGAAGCAATTCCATTAAAATCACAAATAAGACAAGCCTGCCTACTGTCTTCATATCCATTCAATATAATTCTTGAAGTTCTAGCTAGAACACTAAGACAATAAAAGGAGATCAATGGGGATACAAATTAGAAAAGAAGAAGTCAAAGTATTGTTATTTGTAGATGGCATAATATATATGTATACTACATAAACAGGAACTCCTTGGCTGATAAACACCTTTAGTAAAGTGACTGGATACAAGATTAATTTTAAAAATTAGTAACCTTCTTATATATAAATGATAAAAGGACTGAGAGAGAAATTAGGGAAACAACACCCTTGACAATAGCCACAAATATGATAAAAAACCTTAGGGTAATTATAATCAAACAAGTGAAAAGCTCATATAAGACTTTTGAGAAAGAAAATGGAGAAGATATCAGAAAATGGAAAAATTCCCCCATGCTCAGGGATCAGTAGAATTAGCATAGTATAACTGTCCATCTTACCAAAAAACAATTTCCAGATTCAATATGATCCCCATCAAAATTCTAACATATTTTTTTTACAGACCTTCAAATCCTCTATTACATGAGGTAAAACAAAACCAAAACCTAGGATAGCTAAAACAATCCTTTACAATAAAAGAACCAAACTGCTAGAGGTAACACCATCCGTGATCTCGACCGCTAATATAAAGCTATAGTAATACAAACAGCATAGTATTGGCATAAAAACAGACAGTGGAGCAATGGAATCAAATCTAAAACCCAGACGTAAATCTACACACTTATGGACATTTTATTTGACAAAGAAGCCAAAATTATACAATGAAAAATAGAATCTTCAACAACATAACAGAATGTGAGCATGTAGAAAACACAAATAGGTCCTTATTTATCACCCTACATAAAACTCATGTTCAAGTTGAACAAAGACCTCAAACATAAATCTAGTTACACTAAATCTGATAGAACAGAAAGTGGGGGATAGCCTTGAACACATTGGCACAGGAGACAACATCTGGAATAGAACACCAATAGCATAGACACTGAGATTGACAATTAATAAATGGAATCATATGAATTTGAAAGCTTCTGTATGGCAAAGAACACTGTCAATAGGAAAAAAAACAGCCTACAGAGTGGGAAAGCATCTACAGCGACTTCAGATTTGACAGTGGACTGATATATATTTTTTTTCAAGAAACTAGACATCAAAAAAATCAAGTCATCTAGTTAAAAAATGGGGTGCAGGCCTAAACAAAGAATTCTCAACAGAAGAATCTCAAATAGCTGAGAAACATTTAAAGAATTGTTTACATCCTTTGCCACCAGGTAAATGCAAATCAAAACATGACTCAGATTCCATCTTATACCTTTCAAAATGAGTACAATAAAATAAAAACACAAGTGACAGTTTATGCCAAAGAGGATGTTGAACAAGGGCACACTCCTCCATTGCTTGTGAGAGTATAAACTTATACAGATACTTTGGAGGTCAATATGGTAGTTTCTCAAATAATGGAGGGGGCAATCTATCCCTAGATCAGGCTATACCACTTTTAAACATATACCCAAAAGATGTTCAATCATACCACAAAGACACTTTCTCAACTATGCTTGTAGCAATTTTGTTCCTAATACCTACAACTTAGAAACAACCTAGATGCCCCTCAACTGAAAAATGAATAAAGAGAATGTGATACATTTACACAATGGATTATTATTTAGCTGTTTAAAAAATTGAGTCAGGAAATTTGAAAGTAAATAGTTGGAACTAGAAAATAATAAACTCAAATAGACAAACATGGTATGTGGAATAACCATGCTACAATCCACAGACACAGAGATGCTAGGTAATAAGGAGGACCCTATGAGAGAATGCATGAATCTCTCTGGGAAGGGCAAACAAAAGAGATCTCCTGGTGGTAGGTAGGGATGGAATCTTGAGGGATTGGGTTGGAGGTGAGCAGATGGGGAGAGTTCTAAATGATGTGACTGAAAAGGGGGCGAGTGTTCAGGGTCACATAAAAACCTGATGTAATGAACACTCTCAGGAATCCAGTAATCTACATGAATGACCCCAGCTTGACTCCTAGCAATAGTGAATGCTTAGTCTGAACTGGTCATCTTCTGTGATCAGACAGGTCATCAGAAACCTTCATACAGTAACTGATGGAAAGAGGTGCAGAGACCAACAGCCAAACATTAGGCCAAGATAACTTCAAGAATTCTGTTAAATAGAGGGAGAAAGGAGTATAGGAGGCCAGGTGGGTAGTGTCAAGGGTACCTACCATTAGAAACCCCACAGAAACAACTAACCTGAGTCATAGGAACTCAAAGTCTGAACCAAAAACCAGAGAGCCTGCATGAGGCCAACCTAGGCCCTCTAAATATATGTGACAGTTGTGTAGCATAGCTTATTCGTGGGACTTTAACAATGGGTGCAGGGGCTGTCCCTAATTCTTTGGCTAACTCTTGGGAAACTATTCCTTATGCTGGATTGCCTTGCCCAGCCTCAATACAAGGGGAGATACTTAGTGTTATTTCAATTTGATATGCCATGATTTGTGGATACCTGTGGGTGTCTTGCCCTTTTGTTAACAGAAGCAGAGAATGAGTGGATTGAAGGGGAAGTAGAGTGAGGTGGGTGGAAGGAATGGAAGGAGAGGAGAAAGGGAAACTGTGGTCCAGATGTGACATAAATAAATAAAGAAACTGGCAACATAAGAACAAACAAAACTTTTCATGCATTAGGAGATATTTAAGGAAGAAGACAGGCCAGTCCAGAAAGAAAATAAGTCAAAAGGAGTCAAAAGAGATAATTTGGGATAGTTTACCAGAACAGATCTTATTCTAAGAGAGAAAAAAAAAAAAAAAAAAAAAAAAACAGCACAGCTGGGAGAAACTCACTCATTTTTTCAGCATCAGAAAGGGAACAAAGTGTTTCCAGGCTCTTTATCAGTGCTCTCTATATATATTTATATCGACGCTGGGCTCTAAACTGGTCTCTAAAGAAGCTATTTCCAATGTATTTCACCATCAGGAAAAGTGGAGTGTTTTGTCACTAACTGCAGGCCTCTCCTAGATAAAATTTTACCATTCATAATGTTTGAGACAACTTTGACATTGTATTTGCATCATGGTGACTAGAGAGTAGCTAGTTATCAAAAATTGTTTGTAGAGTTGAGGATTAGGTAGAAGGAAGAAGCACCAAGAAATCGTGATGATGAAGTGACCTGGCACCAAAGGGAAGTGTCAGTAACTGAGAAGAGGAATGAAGAGGAGGGGAAAAGACAGAAAACCAGAAATCAATACTGAGAGGAGCTTTGCATTGAAACCTAGCTCTGGTTCTGTCCATTTTTATAAGGTTCTTTACACAATAGAAATGAATATCAAAGAAAGTTTTGGTGTACAAGAATTTGACAGCAAACAAAAACAAATACTTGTGACCATAAAGTCTGCATAAAAATTATCTTGGCTTGTTTTAAAGGTTAAACTATTATATATTAAGCATTTGAACTAAAAGTTTGACTATAAAGTAAATATACTGCCCATAGCATTATATTGGGAGAGCAAGTGAATAGTAAGCTTAATCCAGCTAGAAGCATATGCAAAGGCAGTAATGCTTTCACTTTTGACCAAATATATTAAGTTTAAGCTTAATTTATAGGTTATTGTCACTGAATAACTTCTGTGGCTATGACAATGGAGTTCAGAATAATATGATACAAGGACAGCATAGAATGAGAATCAGTGGGGGACATTTCCAAATTATAAGCTTTTGAAGTTTGTCAGCTCTGAGATCTGAGCACCAGGCATTCTGCAGTGGATGATGAATTGGCTGCTGGTGAACTTAGCCTCCTTGCTGAGGATATGTTTATAGGAAGAAGCATGAGAGACATCTTTTGCATAATGAGTCCTGAGGAGGAAAGAAGTATATAACTTCTGAACCTGCCACATGGAGTGGAATGTTGCTAAGTCAGAAAACAAGTAAAAATAGTTTCCACTGGGGTATCTATTGCTCCTTCCTAAAAAGGAAATGCAAGAACCATTGTAGCTTTGTGAGCTAGGGTGACTGCTCAGGCATGCTGCTTGTCAAATTAATTTATGGCTATGTGTAATTGGGTGGTTGCTTTTCCTCTAGAAAAAAAAAAAGTAGCCAAGGCAAAGGAGATGGGTATCTGCTTTTTCTAATAGAGAGATACAATCTTATTTTTAGTGTGAACTGAAAATACATGGGATAGCAGGCAAAGCTGAAGCTTCTGCAGCATTATAGGGGTACAAAAAAGAAACAACAAATAAATGAAGGATGTTGAAAAATCAGTTTAATAAATTTTAAGAGTTAGCTTTGAATTCTATTTCCTACCCACAAATAGGAGGCACTGATTTCTTTAAATTACATTGGAATATTTCCTGAACTAAAAATCAGTTGTCTTACATTTAAACCTCTAGCTTAGTGGAATTTTTATTTTTACTAATCTTTTTAAAGTGTATTTTATTTTATAAACTCTAATTTTCAAAATATACTCATGGTTAATCAAAGCAGATGATTATAAAATATCAGATGGATTTCCAATTATGTCTTATTTCAGGGCCCATGGGAGAGGAAGCTCTTAATATTGCATTCTGGCAGTAAAAATTGTTACCAGAATGGGAGTCTGGGAGACTTGTGAGATCCAGTGTTGTAGAAGATTTTTGGCCCCATTTGAGCCAGAGGTTTGGACCTGGCCCATGCCAGCTATTATCTCTCAAAGAAATGAATCAGATGCGTATATTAATTTTATACTCTTTGGCCTATGTCTCAAGGATATTACTAGCTAGCTCTTTCATCTTAAATTAACCTATTTCTAGTATTCTATCTGCCATGTGGCCCGACCAGTGGCTCATCTAGATTCTTTACATGGTTCTTCCTCAGAGGTTGGATAGAGACTGACTGACTCTGCCCTCCTTCTACTTGTCTCTTCTCTGATCCTCCATCCACTTCTATGGTGTTTTTCATAGGCCAAACCAGTTACTTTATTTACAGCATACAGAGAACATTTTCACCACAATCCAGCTAGCAACACCAATCTTCAAGTCTATATTTAGTTTCTTCACTGCTCTGAAAAGAGTGTGAGTAGCTGGATATGACTTGACAAACCAGTGCACGTGTTACTTTAACTCAAGGGCTTTGTTATGCACAACACAAAGTCTATTCTCTTTGGCTAGAAAGCAAGAATTTCAGTGGCCACAGAAGTCAATTGCCAAAGACAATTTTGACTCCCAAAAGAACCAGTCCCTTCTTCTTTATGAACAAGAAACCTTACTCAATGACCACAGCACCAAAATAATTAGTGCTGAAGTGTGTTGGAGTGACTGACTGTCCTTTAATATCCTATGTCCAACATGCTGCCACTCTGGATTTCTTGGGTTCCTTTAGGCTCTCCAAGTAGAAACTCTCTTCAGTCATCAGAGATAGCAGCTTTGGTTGAATATATAACTGGAGCTTCTCTCCCACACAGTCTCTCTGAGTTTGGGATCTGTGGTGATATGTTACATATTTAATAAAATCTGAAATATTTGAGAGATTATACACAGAGTCAAAACCAAGGCAGACAGCTCAGGAATTTCTTGATCCTTGTGTACAAGGACAAACAGCAGGGATTCAATAGCACACACCTTTAATCCCAGCACAGGGAAAGCCAGGAATGCTAACCTACACCTTAATCCCATAACTCCAGAGACAGAACTTCCTCTGTTTCTGTAAATTCAAGGCTAGCAATGAAATAGAGTAGTTCACACCTTTAATCTTAACCTATATGGGATACAGCTGATGAGAAGAGTATTTAAGGCCTCTTAGGAACCCATCAGAGGCAGAAGCAACCAGGAGTGAGGCTGAGGAAGTTGTAAGATAGCCAGGTGAAAATTGTGATGTTTCCTCTCTCTGATATTTCAGCTTTCCCTGATATTTGGCTCTGAGTCTTCTTTTCATACAATACGAATTAGTGCTACAGGGATCTTCTATTTTACAGCTGAAGAGAAGAGATAAAGTTACTCCCCAGGCTGGTCAACTCAGTAATCCCTCACTGGAACCTAGACAACTATCTGAACTTGCAGTGCTACTGACATCTTTAAATAAATGTTCATATGATCTTACAAGTATCATAGGGAAAACCAACTAGACAGAATTAATTAGTTCTTTTTCAAATGTACTCTTTTGCATAAAATATGCACTTAAATTCATGTACTCATAAATGATGCTGCTTTATATCTCATTATTTTTATTTTACTAAACTTTTATTTCTGAAAATAGACAGAGTAATTGAGAAAAAAATAAAATGAGTCCCCTGTTTCTAACAAGGCAGACAGGCTTAGGAGGATATATTCTTAGTTTTTTTTTTTTTTTTCCCCTCAAACAAGCACTGTAAATCAAGGGAGCTAAGACTATTTCTGGACCAAATCACTCATCCAGAGAACACTTCAAAGCCTGATGTACCTCTCCTATTTTCTGTTATTGTTATAGACTAAGTGTGTAAGAAAGCTCAACAGGAAAAGTATTACAGCTCAACTCATGGTCAAAGGCTAGCCTAGCACGAATTACTAGCTCTGTTAAGCCTATAGGAAAACACTTGGCAAGGTAGCTGGCCCACTGACTTCTGATCAGGATGAGTAACCCAGAGAAGACAAAGAATAAAACTCAAATCTTTTTCTCTACTGCAGAGTGATGAGATGTTTCTAAGTAGGTGTTGCTTCAGGGTCTTCAGTTTAATAGTAAACAGTCAATAGTTTGCTGAGAAAGGGGAGGGGAGGGTATAAGGTGCTTGTGTCAATCATATGTGAAGGGGAGTAGCATTGGGGAGTGGCATTGTGAAAGTACAGGAAGAGTATCTTGGTTTAACCGAAAGCAATCAATAGTTGTTAATTCCTATAACCTTAAGATGGCAAAATCTTCTATTCCACCCAGACCTTGATTCAGTCTTTGCTCCACTTACAAGTAAATCCTTTTTGTTTTTTGTGACATTTATACAACTTGTGTATAGTGATAAATTCATTATTCAAGCAATAAAAAGTTAGGAATTTTATCCAGAAAATGTCACATATTGACATTTTTTTTCCTAGAACTTCCCTGTCACATGTCTGAGAATGGAACAATTAACATTAATGTATAAATCTTTAAAATATACCTGAAATTACTTTTTATACAATTAAACATGGAAACCAGGTGTGGTGAAACTTTTTTTTTTTTTAATTCCAGCACTCAGAAGCAGAGGTAGGTGAGCTCTATCTTTGATTTCATGGCCGTTGCCATTTACACTAATTCTAGGACATTAAGAGCTAAACAGAGAAACCCTGTCTGGAAAAAAAAAAAAAACAGTTAAATATTTCTTAGCAAGCAAGACCTTCTAAATTCCTTTGATTTAGATGTTTTACAAAGCTTGGTTAAATGATTAAAAGAATTCTTTGCACTGATACATATTCTTTAGATACTGAAGTAGAAGAACATTTTAGTTCAGAATTGGGTGTTCATTTGTTTTTTATGGAAGTTTTCTTTCTTATACTTAGTGATAGATACTTTAGATAGACTTGAACAATCTATTATTTAGCAAATATAAGTCTTTGTTTGGTGAGTTCAGAAGTCAAAGAAGCCAAAACAACACCACACCAATGCTGAAACAAACAATGTTAAAACTATGAAGCATTAAGCAGGAGAGAGAAATGGGAGAATCAAAAAATGACTTGGTAAACAAAATAAGCAGAAAAAAAAAAACAGATGGTGTGTGTCAAACTATAGTGGGAGACGAGGTTGGAAATCACAGGAAATGATCATCTTATACTAGACTCTGACAAGCCAAAAAATTTGGACTTAATCTTGTAGAAAATGATGAAGCATTGAGGAAGTGAGTATGAAGAAGAGTATAGTTTTACATCATTAACTTTGAGCTTTTATAATATCACTGTAGCTAGATTCAGTACAAAATGTATTTGGAGGTGAATGGTATGGTATTAATGTTCATATTTCTCAAAAATCCTGTGCTGACTTTGCTGGGATCATGTTTGATCTGGCATGCTGTAATAATGCTTACTTTATCCATATAGATGGCAGTGGGTGTCAATGAGTGGAGAGACCTCATGCTCAATGGACTCAGAGTGATAGACCAAAGGTGGCAGTGGGCAGGAGACCCTCAAACTGTTTCTATGTATAATGAGAGAGAGAGAGAGAGAGAGAGAGAGAGAGAGAGAGAGAGAGAGAGAGAGAGAGAGAGAGAGAGCTCCCAGGAGGGAAGAAGCCAGAGAGAGAGAGTTGGTGGTGGGAAGGTAGGAATTGTTCTTTAATGGGGCTTGACATCAGAACCCGAGTTAGAGTGTGGCTTCAGAGGCTGGAACAGAATCCTAACAGACGTCCTACCATTCTAGGTAAAATGTGAGAAGATGGGATCTTTAAAGGGGTAGTGGATATGTCATGATTGTAATTAGTGATTAGCTTTGTGCTCTGGAATAAAATTGGTACCCATTAAAAATAGGCCCAGAGGGCCATTTCTAAATCCAAAGTGCACATATAAATAGAAAGCATAGTCTATGAACTAGGACTTAAGAGACATAGAAGTTTCTGTTCTTTTGATCTTGGTCTTTCCAGCCTCTGAAACAATTAAATACAAAATTGTATTGTTCTAAAGCTGTCCAGATTATAGTATTTTCTTACAGTGACCAAATAAACTAAATAGGTATAAATGAAAGCTGTAAGTTGATATAGGAAACTATATGAAATTGAACTACAGAAGACAAAATGCTCCCTAAGAGTCAACATGGTTAGAGCAAAAGTGGTGCTGAATAAGATAATGATTACTGAATCTATCATCATCAGACAAATCCAATGGGCAGGGAGGAGAAGTGGGAAAATTCAGACAACTGATATAGTTGGTATCATTTGTTAAAACAGAACAAATATAAATTTTAACAGTTATAGTCCCCAACCACATTCAAAAAAATGTCCAGATCAAGAAATAGAGAATTTGCATCTTTTCAGCACAGCTTAACTTTTCATGCAAGAATTTCCGTATCATGTCATGTTGTCTGTTCAGACAATAAGACTGTTAGAATTGGTATGTTTAACTTCCTATGTTATATATATATATATATATATATATATATATATATATATATACACACACACACACATATCTTTATTGTTTGGTGATTTTATATCATGCACCCCATCAATCTCAGTTATCAGAATTCTCAGATTCATGTCCACCCTTATGACCTCCTCATTTATAAAACTGTCCATTCATATTGCTCATTTACTTACTGGAGCATAATTAAACTCCCTGTGGCCAGACCCTTAAAGAAAACAAGTCTTTCCTCACTCACATCCCTGCCGGAGGCCATCAATGTAGAAGTGAGGCATTGTGCCATTTAGCTATGCTCTACCCTTGAGTTCCTGTGTACAATGATCTCTCTCTCTCTTTTTATTATTTTTTTAAAGTTTACTAATGAGAGTTAGTATGTTTAACTTACTATGTATTTTTAAAGTATTGATATTTTATGTAAAAATTAATGATTAAAGCTAGAATGCTAAAATGCTGAATAGAATAGTTTGAGAAATATAGTTTAAGAAGTAGATGAATGTTACATCATTATATATATGTGGATATTAAAATTTCTATTATTTCTATTATTTCTATTAAATTTTAATTAGCCCTATCAAACAATGTTTTGTGTGGCCATAGGATGCACTAATTCATTAAACATAGCTATGTCCCAGTATTTTTAAACTTTCTTACACCCTCTACTACATAATAAAAGGGTTAAATAATCCCTTGGTCACAGCCTAGTAAATAGCTGCAATAGCATACAAATCCAAGAAGTCTTGACTCCAAAGAAAACTAGCTTCACAATTTAAGTTATATTTCTTTTCTTCCACTGTATAGAGTTTCTCCATCTTGATTAATGCTTTTTTATTTCTCTGAAATTTAGTTCTATCATATTTAAAATGTTATATAGTGTGAATCTTATCTAATATTAATACATGAGTTATGAGGCACAAATCATCATTTATATGATAAAACATTCTAAGTACAAGATCATATATAATTCAGAGACATGTTTAATAAACAATAATGATGAAAGTATTTTACTATTTTGTCAGTAATCATCTGATACTTGCATCAATTACAGTCTTTACTGATACTGTTAAGAAATAAATCACTAGCAAAAGTTTTTTCTTTATTGTACTAAATGACATCGTAAGGAGGACATAAACATAACAGAAGTGTAAGCTAAATTACTTGCTCAATTACATGCTCTTCCATTTTTCTTTTCTTTTAGAGAATATAATGTCATTTCTTCCTTCCTTTATCTCCCTTCACATCTTTCTATATAATTCCCTCCTCCCTTGTGTCTTTCATATTCATGAACACTTTTTCATTCTCAACGTTTTGTTTTTAGTAGCTGCTACAAAATAAAAAAAAATAAGTCAAATTAATTTAAAAATGTTTTAAATACTTTATGGATATATTATATTTTATATTTAAATATATGATTCATGAAGATAACATAAGTTTTATTGATTTTTTCACTTTTCTTATCCTATCTTCAGAATTTGCTGTATTTTTTACTTATAATGCAACTCAGCTCAAACTCTACATATTTCAGCTGCTCAGAGGCAACATAAGACCAGTAGCAATACATTGGACAGTACAGTTCTATGGACTAATAACAGTCAAAACAAGCTCTATCAGAAGAACTCTGCTACAAAAGAATGCTTTGTTTGGCGAATTTGAACTTTGTGCTTCTGCCTGAACACCTTTAAAGAAAAGAGAGAACATAGAGTGATGGATATAAGATGGATGCGGGAAGAAAAGAGTCAAACTCCTGACTAAACCATTAAAAAGACATGGGTCAGTGGATGCATCCAGAGGAGGAGTCAGGATTAAAAAAAAAAAAAAGGACAATCATACAAGATAGAGAGTCATTTAAAGGTAAGTTGAGTCATTACAATAAGCAGTTGACTGAAAATGGCAGTGGCCTAACAAAATTTTAAATACTCTAAAATATTACTCCATTTTCCTGTATGGCTTAATAATCCTAATCTTGTCTTACCACATTTTCCTTCAATGACCTTCTGTCATCTTAAACATTCACTCTGTTAAATATGTTCAGTGATCTTCCATCACTTTACACATTCATTGTGTAAATATACGCAATATTGTTCTGCACTGTATTTTTTTCTTTAAATTTACTTTAGAGTATTTTTTCTTTTGGTCTGCAAATGTTCAGCTAACAATCTGACTTTTTTGGTTTCTTCAAGATGACAAATCATCCTTGGGCTCTTTCCAGTTACTCTCAATTCTGTTACTGAAATATTCAGTCCTAGGTAATAACCAAAACTCCATGCTGCTTCTTGCTTCCTATGAGAGGCAGACAGTCATGAAAATAAGGACATCACCTTCTATTCTTAAGCAGGCTCTACACTCATTACCTAACCGCTTAACTGAAGTTTTGTTTTGCTTTTTTCCCCTCAAAGTTTGAAACAAGGTAGAGAAAGACATTTGGAAAGCACAAAATTGATACCAAACATTTATGATGACCAACCCTTGAAACCTCGCTTGTTTTCAAGTGTTCAGACTGACTTCTTCCTTGGTGACCTTGGTGAATTATTCAAAACACTGTTGTGCCTCTGTAGTAAGTGTCTCTGTTCATCCACATGGTACATGCAGCTGATTCCAATGGAGTTCTTAGACAACCTTTGACATCCTACTTTTACTCCTAGCTTTTCTATGTTAGGATCTGTTCACCATGCCATGGCCACTAGAATTAACCTGAGCTAACTAGCTTCATGCATGGCACTGTAAAGAGAAACTGAGGCACTGAAAATACCTTGCCTGTGAGTTGAATGAGCATTACTCAGGGTGGCCTTTAGATTCTCACCCACTTTCTTTTCTCATTGTTGATTAACCTCTCCTAAGTGACCACAGTTCAACATGCTAATATTGTAAGTCAGATTTCATCTGAATCCTTGGTGCACTGCTACTCAATTTGCACGCTATTTCTCTGTTCAATTACATATTGGCTTTTAAAGATTAGCTCTCAAAGGAGAATTGATTTTTCATAACCCAAATTCTGAGGAAAGCTTTACTACTGTCTCATACGCATATTGGACAATATGCTTTAGCTTCAGAAGGTTTTAGGCAAATTTCTTGATAATATGCTTGTTGTTTACCAATACTTTCCTCTTTCTGTTCTGCATATTAAAAACCTGATGCTCATAAACATCATTTCCAAAATGTCCTAATAAACAAGTCATGAATATTTAAATTCTTGAGGAAATTTTTTTTATCACTTTTTCTCTCTTTAGTACACCCTAAAATATGCTACATTTTCTAACTCTGGTTAACAGCTCACATCAGCTTAAGTACCTAATTCATTTCTTCTTGATTTATCATTTAGGAAGCATATAAACAAATATTACTGCTAAGTAGAGTGACGTTTCTTTTCAATTAGACACAACATTTCAAACACGGTGCTCCAAAATGTTAGCATTGTGAGTCTGCATCTCTCTATTTTAGGCATGTTTCTAAGTATACTTAAGTTTAGTTTTATCTTTACATTCCATTGCTGTCATATATAGAGTACACATGGGCAGTACATACTGGGTCATGACATTCTGTCATCTCTGAACAGGCCTCATATGTCATGAGTTAAACTATCTGGGTGACACTTCAGGTCATGAAATCCAATTGTACTTTCCAAAAGACACATAGTATGTTTGTGCTTACAAAGCTGAGAAGAGAAATAAACATAATTGATCTCCTAATTTGAATACAATATATTACTGGTAGATGAACTCTGGTAACTTAATCATCAATGCGTTAGTATTAATTTTTTAAATAACTAATTTCATATTTCTCCATTTAAATTTTATAGACATACTATAATAGAGTATTTAAAGTGTAAATTGAAGTAGAAAGGTAATGTTTATTCTAACAAAATAGTATTATTATGGGTTAAATATGGTTCACATTTAGCCTATTATTAAATGGCAGTTAACAAAATTAGCTGATAATTATTGTGGAATTACTACTATGTGTGGGACATTGTGCTAGAGGCTTTACATGGATTTGCTACATACACACAATCCTATAATGAGTTAAAGTAATGGGATACCTTTGCTCATGGTATCATGCTCATATGGCCTTGTTCTTCCTACTCACCACTCTGAAGTGAACCTATGATACAGCCCACGGTGACTGTTCAATCCTACTTACAAGTCATTTTGAAATTGTGATGTGATAGTTTCTTTAGAATACAGATGAAAAATATATTACATTGTTCTAAATTTCATTGACTAACTGAGTACAGATCATATTTTTGAGTGTTTCTCTTTATATCTGACAACCATCGGGTTTTTGGTTGGTTGTATTTAGATATATTCTACACAGATCTCTATTCAGTACTATTGCTCTGAAGATCCTTACAAGCAATTTTAATAGAAGCTTTTAAATCCCTTCATTGCCCCATTGGGATGTTTATTTTCCCAAACACAGTAGCACACACACACAGATCTCAAAACCTTGTGCTTATCATCTTTCCCCACTTCCCATACACAGTAAATAAATTAGCGCATACTGAAAGCTTAATCTACAAAATGTTCAGTAAAATCTAACGATGTCTTTGCTGATTTCCTAGGTAGTGTCACATTTCAAGCACAAACTAATATATACCATCTAATATATGATTGTAATTTTATTCTGGAAAAGTTCTTACTAAGAAGTGCTTCTCAGTAAGATTTTCAGCCCTCAGAGCCTTAAAAAACACAAGTAAATTTCTTCAACCCCAGGTTGCTGAAAGAGATCTTCATGAGGCTCCAGGAATTGAAGCACAGTTGACAGCTTGAGGGAACTCTTCTCCATTAATGTAGAAAGCCTGAGGCAGCAAACACAAACCCATGGCTTGTCAAAGTATATCATTATTATCTTACAAAACATTTCAATGAATTTATTTCTGCTTAAGAGCCAAGAAGTTGCTATAAGTAGACGTACATTCTTGAACTTTAAAATCATTATTAGTATTTTGTTCTCAATTTCTTTCTTACAACTGCTATATTAATTTTCATGTTCTTTTAAGCTTTTTGAATTAAAAGTTATTGTATAATATATACAGCAAGTATCTGAAAAATGACTAATTAAACATACTATGTAAGTACAGCAGGCCAAAAATGACCACTTTCTTTTTCTTTAAGAAAAAAAAAGAAAGAAAGTACTTTTTAAGGCCAGGGAGGTGGATCTGGGAGTAAAAGGGCTTCTGTATAAGTATAAGGCCCTCATTTCAAATTTCAAATTCCTAACAGCTATGTTTAAAAATAGTATGTCTGCGCCTTACATATCTATTACATGTAGATGAGTAGGACACACACACACACACATACACACACACACACAATATAGTGTTGAACTTTCATCATATGGCACCAGTGAAAGTCAGTCAGCTCAATATTCTTGACTTGTTTTTATGAAGCCTTTAAAGCACTTACCCAAAAGTCAGGTGATATTACCATTTTATCAACACTATGAGCATTTGCCATTGCTTGCCCTACTCATGTGGAAAGGTGACAGTACAAAGTTATACACATTTGCTATGGTGTATAACATAACAGGGTAGAGTAGGATAAGGACAGGGCCAAATCCATATTTCATTTTCCAGTCATCTCTTCAAGAGAGCTCAAAATATTATTATATATGCTATAAAGATGCTTGACTAACTTTCAGAATTTAGAGTTGTAAGTAAAAGATAATATAGGTTCCAAAATAGAAAAAAATAATGACAGTCATTTGCCTTAAGTAGCAGCTTGGTTCAGTAGTTTCTGTAGATTTTCCCAACATGGTCTGTAGACCCTGCATGAAGCTGGATGAGGTACTCTGAATAAGGGAGACAGTTGTGTAGCTTTGTCTGTTTAAAGGGATCCTAGCAGTGGGATCAGGATCTATCACTGGTATATGAGCTGGCTTTTTGGGAGCCCATTACATGTGGAGGGACACCTTGATGCAGGGAGGGGAGGGGCTTGGTTCTGCCTCAACTGAGTGTACCAGGACTTACTAACTCCCCATAGGAGGCTTTACCTTTTTCAGAAGAGGTGATGAGAGATTTGCTGGGGGAAAGGATGGGTGGGGAACTGGAGGAGGGATGAGAAGAGTATCTATGGCTGGTAAGTAAGATGGATAAAATAATTCTTAAATAAAATTATCAGAAAGAAAGAAATATTGTTAAAAAGGGAGGAGCTTGTGCTTGATTCTAAAGTCTTCAGAGAGACTCTAACCTCTGTCAAGGAACTTTTCCACAACCCTGAGGAAAAGGAGCAAGTTGCATTTTCAAATGAAGCTCAACTGGGAGTGTTCAGACTTGGTTCAAAGTGAAGACAGTCTCAAAAAATGTATTCAAATTACACAATTATCATTGCCTTTTTATTGGCACTGATAACAAGACTCAAACTAGAGTAAATTAAATCATTTTAAAGAAATAGTAATTGCATAAAACCAAGGAAATATAGAAAAGTGAGTGGCAGAGATTAGAAAACAGAAGTTACAGAAAGTTGACAAGCTAAGACGGCAGTGTGGTTACTGTTAACATTTTGCCATTGTTTCAACAAAAAAAAATTCTACAACTTTTTTTTTGTCCTTATAAATGTCTAGGTTTACATCATCAAATTATGCTATTATAACTCCACTGAGAGAAAATGTGTGCTGAAATTTTATTTGTACTATTTTTTCAAAGAAAAAAAATGAGAATCAATCTCCCCAAGGACCCCAGCAATACCACTTCTAGGTGTATACCCTGAAGATGCACATTCACACTCCAAAGACATTAGCTCAACTATGTTCATAGCAGCATTATTCGTAATAGCAAGAACCTGGAAACAACCTAGATGTCCCTCAACTGAAGAATGGATTAACAAATTGTGGTACATCTACACAATGGAGTACTACTAAGTACTACTACCCTAATCCTAACACTAACCCTTACTCAGCAGTAAGAAAAAAATGATATCCAAAAATTTGCAGGCAAATGGATGGATTTGGAGAATATCCTCCTGAGTGAGGTATCACAAACCCAGAAAGATAATGTACTCACTCATTAGTGGACTCTAAACAAACAAACAAACAAACAAAAAGCAAAGCATGCCCGAGCTGCAGACCACAACCACTTAACAGCTTGGGATCAGAACCACCTTGGACTGACTCCTTGGATCCCACTCCCCCTAGAGGAACACCTGACTCAGTCTTGAGGTTGGGGGAAAAATGAATCTGCCAGGAGTGGAGGCTGAACTAAGCAATACTGGGACAGTGGGACCATGGAACTGCCTACTGCCTGCCCAGGGAGGGGCTGGGGAATTGTGGAGAAGAAAGAATGACCTGATGGGGTGGGAGGGGGAAGGGACCTTGAATAAGGATATACAAGGATAGAAAGTGTGATTTCTTTGTTCATAAAAATACAATAAGAAAGAAAAAAGAAAAAAAGAAAAATAAAATGATAAAAGGAAGAGATTATTTACATTAAGACTAGAAAAGTGACTGATAGACAAGGTGGGGGAACTGAAATGGGCGGGTCAAGTTGGGGAGGGTAACTGTGAAAAAGGAAGAAATACACGGAGGGATAGCTAACACTAAGGGTCTTTTGAAGGATCATATAGAAGTTTCTTATATGTCATGCATGAGGGTGATATACATGAAATCACCAAATAACATGGAAGAGAGAACCCCAACTGGTCATTTCCTGTCACTGAATGAAGTTTCCAGTACTGGAAATAGATTACCTCTAATTGAGTTGTTGGCCAAAGATATCTCATAGGAACTGCAAAACATTCCAGAATATTATCAAGGCTATTGGTGGCTCTCCACAAACTGATGGTATGAGCTTATTGCTGAAAACAATACCATGATTCATTGAACATAGAGAAGTCAAGCTAATGTCTACCTAGAGGCTTTATCTCTAAAGACTAATATTCATGATACTGGAAAATTATCTGCATGCTACCAAAAGAGAAAAGTAAACCCCAACTAACTGCAAATCCTTTGTTCTTAAGAGTGACATACCTCCAAGATTCACTGGTGCAATAGTGGCCGGAAGCATACAGGATAAACCAACCATTGTATGCTGTCAATTAAGGGCCATTATATGAGAGAGAACCCATACCTAATTCTAATTGGTAGCTAAGAATCTGAGACTAGACTCCCTCAAATATATTTGTAAATATGCTTATGGTGTGACTCCAAAGAAATTATGTAATAAATAGTAACTTGTCAAGAAACAATGAAAAATCAGAAATTCCTATTAACTTCTTTTATTTAAAAAAAATCATTGAATGTATGCACTATATCTGCATAAAGTCCTCTTACCAATAATGTTCTGCATACATGACTGTCGAGTATTGCAGGATGACTCTAGTAGGAGCAAACTTGGATGGCAGGTGTTCCCTGTCACCAGCCATTCATTACTTTAATGGAGCCACCAAACCTGCCTAGTGCCAGGAAATACCCAATAAAATGATTAGTGCTGAAATAATTGTGATTTTCACCTGCTTTGTCTTTCTCAAAGGATATAGTTTTATGAGAGACTGCTATCTATTTTAATCTCTATTAAGAGATCCTTTTTATTTTGATGTCTATTTTGTTAGGTATTAGCATGGCTACATCAACTTGTTTCTTGGGACCATTTGATTGGAGAATCTTTTCCCAACCCTTTACTCTGAGCCTGTGTCTGTCTTTGAAGGTGAGGTGTGTTTCTTGCATGCAGCAGAAGGATGGCTTCTATTTTATATCCATCATGTTAGAGTGTGTCTTTTAATAGGAGAATTGAGTCCATTGATATTAAGGGATGCTAATGACTACTGATTGTTACTTTCTGTTATTTTTGGTGCTAGCTTGGGTGCATTGGAGCCCATTCCCTCCAGGGGAACACCTAACTCACTCTTGATATTAGGATGAGGAAATCAGACTTGCCTGGAGTGGATGCTGATCTGATTCACCTTGGGACCTTTTGCCCTTTTTAGGGAGGGGATGGGGGCATGGGGAGGAGGGAGGCTGAAGGTTGACTGGGAGGGTTAGGGAGGGGGTTGGGAGTTGTAACAAAGGGATACATGGATAAAAAAGACGTTATTCTATAAAAATTATTTAAATAATTAAATATAATAGAAATTTTAAAAAGAAAAGCTTTTTAAAAAGAGATCATTTTTACTGCATTCAAGTAGAACTAATACGATTTTCTTCAGCCTCTTGCAGAAAAAGACAATCAATGAATTGCAGTGGATTAGGAAGAGGCTTCCACATGCCATCCTATTTCTTATCTAGAATGCCATTATAAGAGTTGGCACTCCAGTCACCATATTGTGATATAGAGTGGAGAAGAACTGTAGTTTCTTAGTAGCTTTCTCAAATTACCTACAAGTTCTGAGCTGATGATGCATTTTCAATGTGTCTTTTGCTAAATTAACGTTTGTATGAATACAAGGAAAGCTGGATGGAATACAGAGTTCATATTAGATTTTACAGTAATGCATTGGCCATTTTTACTCAATTCTTAAGCCTCAAACAACAGGGTGAGAAGCAGGTAAATTGTTCTGTGGCAGCAGCTGAGTGGTCTAGATATGGAGAATAGATAACTAGCCTTCTTACTCATGGTTGTTAGGGAGAAGTGGCCATCGTTCTTCTAATTTTAGAAGGGGAAAAAATCTTTGTTGGTAGAAAGATTACTCTACAGAGCATGTAGAAATATAAATGTTTTGTACACACTATAAAACAAAATTATCTCTGTAGCCTAGCTTTCATCTTCTAGAATGGGAACACTTGAGATACTACACCCGTCTTCTTATCAACCCAAGGTTAAACTGACATCTAGAGTAAAACATCTGCCTCTTTCAAATTACAGGAATGAAGTACACAAATGATTATAGACGTAGCATAAAAGAGAAGCATTTATTCCTAGGCAAGTACACTTGTACTGTGTACTGAATCAGTTCCTGTGAGTCAGAAGCTTGAGTCGTTTGACAATACTACAGAGGCACACACAGAAATTCTACTTCTTCTCAAGTGGCCACATCTGGACGTCTACTAGAGAGAATAACCCCTATATTTAAGTACTGCCATTGCAGTACTCAATCATCTCAGTTTTTGAGTTCTTCAAATGAAAAAAAAAACTACCTCCTACTTGGTCTTTTGCAAAATGTTATTATAATCTCTTAACAGTAGTCACCAAATCTCCTACTGTGTACATTGGTGGTGGTATTCAAAGTGCATTGTTTTCTGGCCATGAATTGCTATCCTGAGATTATCTGCTTTCCCATGTGGCACTGGACAAAACTGTATCCTGCAAAAGAGCTAGGAGCAGATGCTATGGCCTAAGAGAAGTGATTTCCTGCCTCAATTATCTTTCCTGATTGAAGATTGCACACCTAGGAGGTGAAATGAGAGAGCTATTTTATAAAAGTGTCCAGCAGATGTACTGCAGTAATCGCCATCATATTCGTCATTTACTAAATTGCACACACACCGGAGGTACAATTCAATGTAAATGATCTCATCACCCATCAGTATGAGGGCTCACAAATTTGACTTGGCCTCAAGCTAAAACTTGACATTTCAAGGTTCCCAATCCACAGTAAGCAAGCAGTATATTAATGACTTCCAAACGTCTCTTCTTGAAATGGGACCAGCTTTTGAGAAATGCAGGTGTTTGGGATCTAGAAATAGAAGTGGCCAGCTGCCCTTGAGGTACTTGGGGCACAATTCCATGTTTCCGACCACTGATTTGGCCTTGAGGAAGGAACATTTTGTGCAGAAAGATAATGGAGTTGACACCATTTGTATTCTGGTTGTACAAATACCAAAGAACGAAATTTAAAAGGCTCATTTTGAAAGTATTCCTTCTTACAGCTTTATGGGCTGAATGTAGAAGACATAAGGCATTTTCACACTGAGAAATCAGAACACAGAATTGCCAGACTGGCAGAGACCTTGAGAGTCACTGAGGCATGAATCCACCCAAATAAAAACTTGTTAGACCTGAGGTGGTTTAACTAGTTTCTTTGATATTTTTTTCAGTTTGTGTTCTTAACCCAAACTAGGAAATGCAAGACTGAACATCTATGTTTAACATATTGAATTCCATAATTCTGGAAAAGTTATTTTCAGAACAATTTTATTTTTGTCACTTGCTTTTCACATCCCATAGTCTGACATAGGCTGAACAAGAATATAGTTAGTGGAGAACATTCAGAATTCTTTCTGTGTGTGTACATATGCATAAACATGGTAGGAATTATATTGTAAGTATAAAAATATAGAGAGAAGTTGGAATTGTATCATCATCATTACAGACGCAGGGAATATTGTAAGAAATGTCTGACCCATCAGAAACACACAGAGGCTTTTATTATTTAATGTGGTTTGGACAATGGCTGAGGCTTATTGCTAGCTAGCTCTCACATCTTAACTCAGTCCATTTCTATTAATCTGTCTTGCCCTGTGGCTCCTGGCTTACCTATGCTTCATTACATATTGCTTTTTATGTGACTGGATAGCATTTCTCATCACTCTGCCTTCCTTTTTCTCCACAGCTAAGCTTGGATTTTCCACCTGCTTCTAAACTGATCTTCCATAGGCCAAAACAATTCCCTTACTATCCAATGGTATTCACAGCATACACAAAGACTTCCCACATCAAGAAAGAAAAATTGCATTCCTTTCTTCACTGAGTAATTGTGTACACATGTGTTGTATTAAGTAAAATTTAGGTTTTCATATACAACATGATTTATTCTTTGATCTCTATCCATGAAAAAGATAACACTATCTAGATGTGAAATTTTGGGCAAAACATGTTTTGAAACATTTTTACTGTAAAAGGTAAACAACAGTAATTTTTATATTAAAGTATCTAATGAGCATATATGATACAAACAAAATCCCAAAAAGGTCAATTTTTCACTGCATAAATTTTGTTTTTCCTGTGATTCTTAATTATTTTCCCATTGTAGTTTCTTTTTCTCACTTTTTCACTACCTGTGGTTATAATTTCCAGTATTTATTCTGCAATGCTGTACCACAGTATCACACTTATTCTGGGCTGTAAATGACAAATAATCCACTTGAATTACTTTTTTACAAAAGGAGAGAAAGGGTCTTTATTGGAATGATATTGTTGAGGTATTAGAATGATATTACCATAGAAAATCAGTAAGAAATAAAGAACACAAGACTCAAGATTTTAATCTCCTCTTTTCTCAGCCTCACTTACTTTTCACAGTAATTTTTTTATCTTCAAGATTTTCCACACTGGACTGAATATAGCTGCCAACAAACATGGACCCATGGTTCTATACCAACTACTCAGGCAGAGAAAATATGTATCAATTATATCTGTGTTTGTGTGTGTGTGTTTATCTTTCTTTGAATATGTATATAGAAGAAATCTGAGTTTACTTTGACCATATTTCTATTAAGAAGTCAGAAATGTAATTTTCAAATTGACTCAACCAGAACCAAGCACCAAGGCTAGGGTTTATTTTTTAAAATAAATCTGAAGTGAAATATGCAAACAAAATGGTCAGAGATTATTGTTCATCTTGTAAGTGCTATTATAGTCATAGGTGTCAATGTATAAGGAATTAACACCATGAAGAAAATCACAAATTATGTTTAATATTTCTATGGTTACAGAATTATAATGAAAGTGAATAAAGAATATAATCTGCACATTTGTCATTGGTTTCTCTTTTTTCTTTTTATATAGTGAATGGATGAAAGAACCACAGGTAGCAGATAAGTAAAATGCACAAACTTCAAGAAAATGAAGAGGATGTCTCATATTCTAGATATTTCTGCATTAACATCTAAATTTCTTCAATAGGTTAGTTCAAAGGTCAAAGTTTTATACTAAATAAAAACTAGCCTGGAGGAGTGACAAATTCAAACGAATGCAAATGGTTGAGTACTTTCATCTAAAAGGATACTTTTAAACAAGAAGCAGTCTACATAAGGATGCTTAGGAGGACATGACATAATGTATACAGCCACAAGTATGAATGAAGATTCAGCTGGAATAAAAAAAAAAAAGACTGTCTCTATTAGCTGAAAGTAGTTCGGTGGATTAATAACTAAGGATCCACCAAAGCTTCTAAAACTGTTGCTCATTTTCTAATTAAACCCTAAAACTATTCCTGTAAAGTATCTGAGAGCCCGAGTAATTATTCTCATTTTGTGAATATAGAAACACAATGTATGCAAGAAAAAAACAACTGCCATTATTAGAGAAGGTTTTTATTGTAGGTAAAAGAGAAAAAAAAAATATCCAAAAGGATGGGACCTTGCCATTATAAAGAGAATAAAGTAAGATCTGAGAAAGGAAAGCCCAATGGTTTGGAAATGTGTAACAAATACTTGAGAGTAGTGACTGAGGGAGGCTGGAGGTCTGCATGGGCTTTCACATGCATCTACACATAGCAATATGTCCTTTCCGCCAGAAGTAAGTATAGTGAGATTATGTAGTACATTGTAAATAATTGTCCCTCCTACTAGTTTAATAAACAGGCTGAATGGCTAAAGGCAGACAGGAAGTGTGGGTATGGCTACCAGCCAAAGAAAACTCTGAGTACAGGAAAAACAGACACAGATGTCACAGAGTCGACCAGAGCTGCCAGGAGATGCAGAGGAAATGCTGCTGAGGAAAGGTACCTAGCCGTGTAGCTGAACAAGATGGGTTGAGTTCAGGTGAAGGAGGTAAAGTTATATGCCTGGGCCCTAGGTTGATCAGTGTAAATTAATGTAAGCATTTGTGTGATTCTGTGACTCTGTGGGACTGCAAAGTCTGCAGGTCCTGCAGGGCAGGATCTCAAGTCTAGGCTGGAAAGGCTGGCCAGAAATCTATTACAACAGGTAAGGGAAATGTCTCCTATTGTGAGATGGGAACCAATATCATAAATTCTGGAGGAATTCTGGCTTTCATTTAGCTGTCAGATAGTTCTGGTTTAGCTCCTTTTCAGATATATGGATTGTCTGAGACCTAGTGTACAGAATCTCAGAATTAGGCAGTTTGAGAGTATAATAAGAAAATAGAACCCCTAAACAGGACAAGAAAGCGCTAAGAAGTCTTTCATCTCCTGTTGAGATGTCAATAAATAGAGAAACCTGTCATTATATGCCAGGCAAAAAATTGTTAGATATAGCACTGCAGGGACTTATATTAAAATACTGTTCCTCCACTCACAAAGACTAGAACTTAGGTAAGTCACTTTGTCTTGAACTGAGGACAGCACTGAACAGTTTATCAATATTGAAGAAAACTAACTGAAACTACAAATATTGACATGCAAGAGTCACTCATGCTAAGAAGGCAGAGGAGTGGTGAGGGAGCACCCAGGAATGAAAGGGGATGGCATCACCTTATCTTGCCAACTCTTCCTGAAATAATAAATGATCTTACAAGGAAAGAAAGTCACTTGAGGCCCTGTATTCCAATAGAGCTACCCCAGACTCACAAGATTAAACACCTTGAACATTCAGTTTTCAATTAGGGTTATTGCACTGCAGCTTCAGAGGGTGCCTATTGAAACAGAAAGATGTTTGCAGCAAATATTTTTTTCATGTTATGTTAGGGAGATGTTATAGCATATTGTAGCTAAATTCTAAGCCAAAATAATGTTAACACTTTCATTATTTGGGGAGAGGTGAGACCACTGAGGTCAATAAAGGACATGGCATATATCCAAGAAAAAAAATTGATCAAGTTTATTATCTCTGTAGAGTTTATGGAAATTCTCCTCCTGGTACAGCTTTTAAAGAACTAGAGTTAAAGCTCCCTTGGTAAACTACTATCCCTAAAATAAGAAGGGCATGTCTCCTGTTCTAGTTATAATTTCCTTGATATAATCTAAACTGACAAGGATTGTGAAGTATCTGGGAACCCATATTCTATAATGCAGGGGGAAAACACAGAAGAGGGCTGGAATCATGCCAACACACCAACATTCAGCTATAAATGCCTAGAAGAGTAAGCTATATGCAGACTCCTTCACAAGGTCAGCCCTGTGCATTATGATTCCACTCCTGATTTGAGGTCAAAGCTTTAAGAACTTTCATTTTATTTGTGTTGATTTCTTTCAGATGCATATATTTTGTCCATGGCCCTTGAGTACACAGGTCAATATCAAGAATGACACAACCCTATATCCCAGAATAATACCAACTTAAAGTCTTAAGTAGAACTAGGAAGCAAAATTTAACCTACAGTTCCCCTTCCAACACAGGCTTTCCCTTAACATCTTCATAATGAATCAAGTGTCCTTCCACTATTCAGATAGCACTGCTTTGTGGATACTGCTGAAACAGCAGGCAGGAAAAGGCTGGGGAAAGCCCAGGAGCTAGTCAATAGCCAAAGCCCCAAATAGGATGACTCAAAAGGTTGAGGAAATGGTGCAAATGATGGTGCAAGGTCTTGCAAAACTAACTGAAGGATTCATTTTCTGGTAATTTCTTCATAAGTTTATGGATCTTGAATGAAAGACCATCAGATAAAAAGTCACAAAAGAGAAAAAGTACCAGAATTTTGAGTTTTGAGATATGACTATTTTTTACATACTTGAGACAAATGTTAGAAGGAATAGACTTTCAAATTATAAGAAAATAGGCATACATTAATATGACTAGATCCTAACAGATTGAAAGAATAAGGCCTATCCAAGAATACTGTGTACTATAATGAATGATAAGTGTAATAATTTTCTGTTAACCTACATAAAATGCAGAGTTAAAACTTGATTCTTCATAGAGTCAAAAGAAGTATGCTAGTATTGTATGCCTCAGCAGAGTCTTCTATTATACCTTTTATTTCTTCCCTTCACTAAAACAAATTAAGTGTAAGTGTGTGATATGACTTCTAAATTAGATTTTTAAATCAAAAAAGAAGAAAAAATGAAACAAGGATCTGTCTCACATAAGCATAAATAAAGTTTTGAAACTTTTAGAGTCATAATAAAGCAGTGGAGCTTCTGGAACAAAACAAATGACTGAAAACAATACGAATGTATTATCACTCACAGTTGTTGTGGAGTAGTAAGTAGAAGTCTACAGTGAAAGTATCAGCATCCCATGCTCTTGCTAGACTCTTTATTGTATAGAATCTCTCTATTGCATAATCTGCATGTGACTGGTAATCTGTAGTACTTTTGGTTTGTAGATGCACCACTCCATCTTTCTGTGTTGTAATGTGGCTGCTGTCTCCTTGAGTCTAAGTAAGTCTTCAAATCTTCTTCTATGATTTTAGGACTATATGGTTAAGGTCCACTGTCAGTATATAATCTTAACCTGATCATGTTCTCAAAGGCCCCACTTCTAAATAAAACAATTCAGGGTTTCTCTGTGTAATATCTCTGACTGTCATGGAACTCACTATGCAGACCAGACTGTCCTCAGACTCAAAGCTATCCACCTGCCTCTGCCTCCCAGATGCTGCGATTAAAGTTGTTTGCCACCACTGGCTCACCAAACAACATTTACAAGAACCAGTCTCTAGAAACTTTGTGAGAAATACAACTTAACCCAAAAGAGAGAAATAAAATACTGTCTGATACATCTATTCAAAAGTAGTTAGACAATTTTTGATAGTTTTAGTAGCAAAGAAAAAAAAACAGTAAAGTCTCTTACTTTTGTATCCTACAAAGGGCTATAAAAGTAATTAGTAGCTTTGACTAAGCTCTTCAAATGTGGATGACAGTGGAATGGCATGGGTAGTTTGTGAAGCCTCTGGCAGTAGAAACAGAACACATAAACTGGTACATGAACTGGTTTCTTGGAATCTATTCTCTATAGTGAACACCTCGCTCAGCCTTTGTTACTGGAGGCAGGGACTTGGTCCTACCTCAACTGCATATGGCAGACCAAAATGACTCATTTTGGGAGTCCTTGCTCTCCCTGAGAAATGGATGGGGGAGACAGGGTAGGAAGGTAGGAAGCTGGGGTAGGACAGAACAGAGGGGAGGGAGGGGGAACAATGGTGAGTATGTTAAAAATAATTAATAAAAAATAGTAATGGGGGGTAGATAGCTGGCCACAAGTGTAAAGCACTGTGGTGTTTTGCCATTTTTGTTCCCAGAGAAACTGAAAATCTGGAATGTTGAGTAAGTAGCACTGTTTAGGGGTCTACAACCAAGCAGGGCAATAAAAATTTAAAGCACTACCAATGTACATAGGAAACTGAGTCACAATGACACACTCCATTGATGCTTCCATACTATCAAAATCTTTGACAAAATAGTTTTGCATGACTCTTACATATTGGTTTAAAGAGTAAATACCTTGTATTTCCTGAAGAGATCAAACGAAATGAAAGAATTCATGCAAGACTAATGAAGATTACATATTTTCTCATTTGATTAAATAAAAAGAAAGAATTGAGAATTTTAAAGAAGGGTCTTTAAGAAAACAAAGAGTAACATTTCTTGTCAACTTTTAATTTGTGAACTGAGACTTACATGAATTACCTAGATAATGAAAGAAGGAAATATTCTCTGGGCTGACTGGGCAAAGCTACGTCAGTTATGCAAAAGTTATTTATGTAGGACATGTTGCCAGTGCAAAACCAGAAGGCACATCACACCAAAACAGTGGAAACTGGAGAGCTATGATTCAAGGGAGTCCTGAAGGTTTAAAGTGTGCATCACAGAGGTAAAGATCATCATCAGCCTGGTTGCTTTCATTCTGGAAGCATCTATTATTTTGTTTTGACAAGGTAGGATTCCCTTCACAGCAACTCAGATAACATTTCTAGAAGCAGATTCATCTGACATATACAGCATATACTCTAAGAAACTGTGAACACCATATAAAAGATAAATAAAAGGGTAGAAAGTTTTAGAGTTGATTTTCTCCAATCTCTGCAAAGATAAAACAATATATTCACTGATACATATTTAATGAGAATGATAGCTTTAGTGAAATAAACTTATGCTTGAATTTTAACTATACTATCCCATTCATCTTGAGCAAGTGACTTAATATTCATAATCCTTATTTTCCTAAAGATCATGGTACTATTGCTTCCCGCACATAATTAAAAGGCTTTTTAAATGTGTGTTTAACACTTTTAAACTAAGTGTTGGGATCTTTAAATGGCATACGAAATTAAAGGGAGAACTGGATTCTTATTTCAATTTTAAATTTAAATTTTAAAGTTCAATTTTAAAGTGTATCAAACAGAAATTCTGCATTTTTCCAGTGAAACTTCCAGAGGAAATATAACTCAATTAGATACTAAATGAACCAAAAATACATGACAAAAATTTGAAAGATAGTGTACAAGGACAGATATTTGAGACATTGACAACTAGACTCATACCATTTTCTTGATTAAGGAGACTATTGTCAGTTCCCTGATTTTTCGATTGGTGTGATAAATACCATGACCAAAAGCAACCTGAGGAGAAAAGGGTTTATTTCTTCATATAGCTTACAAGTTACCCAATGAAGTCATGGCAGGAACCCAAGGTAGGAAACTGAAGGCAGGAACTAAAACAGTTACCATGGAGAAATGCTACTTTCTGGCTTGTTCTCCATGGCTTGCTCAACTTGCTTCCTTAAACTACCCAGGACTACCTGTGCCATTCATAAAATCTGAGGTTTCATGCATCATCAATCATTAATCCAGAAAATGCCCATAGACTTGCATACAAGCCAACCTGATAGAGGCAGTTTCTTAGCTGAAGGTCCCTCTTTCCAGATGACTTTTGCTTATTATGTCAAATTCACATACATCTAGCCAGTATTCTGGTTATCTCTTACTTAACCAAACAAATGGGCGGGGAAGGAAATGAGGTTTCACCAGTTAAGTCAGTTCCCAAGAATTTTCTTATGTTCATTCATTTGTCCACATCACAGAGAAGTGGCTAGATTCTCATTTACATAACCAGGATAGTACATGTAGTATTAAATGATGAATCATATCAAGCTTTTTCAAACTAATCATTGTATTGAATCTCTGTTTCTAACGTGGTAGTAGAATGTTTCTGCCAGTTTATAGTCAGTAACTGCTAAGTGGAGCTATTGTTCCTTCGTTCCCACTTTCTGCAAATGTAATGCAATAGTCCCAGTCAGTCTGGAGGAGGGAATCCTCATGGTCATTTTGGCACTCTTAGTCTTCTGTTGTTGTTAAACTAATGTAGATATGTACCACATTTCAATGGTCTGTGGGTCTTGCACCCTCGAAGATAGAATATATTAGTCAGTTTTCCACTGCTATGACAAAATTCCTGAAATCATCAACTTAGAAGAAAAAATGTTAACTTTGACTATAGTTTTGGGTGCTTTAGTCTATTGTCTATTGGCTCCATGGCTTTGAGACTGGTATTTGAGAGTTTCTGGTGGGACAAAATATTCTGACTACAATACGTAGTAAATAGCAGCTATGGACTAATATTCAACAGACACAGGTTTAAGTATTTGATAGAAATGACATTTAATTCTTGTACTTTTTCCTTTTGTTATTCTCTTTACTTGATCCTACTGTAACTGCATTACAGAATTATGAATTATGTATCAGTTAGGTTTTATTTTTTAACATACACAACCACTCATCTAAACAATATTGATTATATTTTTTTAAATAAAGACTATTCCAGGCTCTGTGGGATAAATTTGTGAACATAACCAACCAAATGTGGTGCATGTTTCATGGAGCATATGACTTACTTATATAGACAGACATTAATTAAACAACCGCTCTTTGACATATACTTATAAAATGAAAGAAAAGATGCTTTAAGAAAGTACATAATAAATGAATGAGTCTTGAAGTGAGAAAAGTCAGTTTTTGCTTCCTCAAGGAAGTGACTCATGTTGAAACCTGAAGGACACATTTAGTAAAGGACATATTTAGTAAGGCAGATTTAACCCATAACACACATTTTTGTTTATCAAAAATGAGCTTGTATTTCAAGCATAATTACACATAAACTAGTTATTAAATATTTAAATATTTTAGAATTAGACAAAAGCAGGGAAAAGATCATTTGACAGTTAAGGACCTTATTTAAAATAACAGAAAAAGAAATTGCACATGTGAGAGGCAAAGAAAATGTCATTCTGGTAGAAGAATCTTTGACAATACTAGGAAAGACACACTAAGGAAATGACTTGGGAATCTTACATATCATGTTAAGGAATTTCATTTGAGGTATTCTAAGTACCTAGATGATAGTAAACATTCCACCAAGATATTATTTTAAACATATTTTTATATGTTTTTATATGTGTATTTTTATAGCCCGCGTCCTGTACTATACACAGATATTGGTGGTGAGAATAGAGTGATCAGGTTAACAGATGACTACAGCAGTGATTATGATAGATGAAATATGAAAGCTGAACGACACCGCAGTAATGGTAGTGACAGAAAATCACATGGACTTGAACATAATCAGGGGCATGTGATAATAAAATAATCTTTTGAAATGTGGAACATAATGGATGATAAAGGAGTTACAATTACTAAAAACAATTAGATCAATTTTGGACATTTTGCATTTGAGGATTTTTTGAAGTGTCTAAATGAAGTTATTAAATAATCATTTAAGCTTAAATTAAATGATTTAATTTAAATTAAGTTAAACATTTAAGTAATCATATAAAAACTTATACCTAATGTATAGATGGAAGAGCTATGCATTCTAAAGAGAGTCACATAGATGAAACAAAGTATATAATATATGATATCAATATTATGAATGAGATTGTCTAGTTAGCAATTCAAAGCAAGAAATGCACCTGAAGGAATTTAGCATAAAAGTACAGGCCAGAAGAAAATAAGTGTGATGGGAAAACAAAGCAGAAGTATTTATAAATGCATATGCAATGTAGAAGAGTTTGATGGCATAGAACCCTGGAAAACAAGACTTCAAAAGGTTGGAGCAGTCATAATCATTAAACTTGAGATGAGGTCAGCTAAGACTCTTATCTTTTGGGTCTCAATGAATGCTACCTGGCCAGATTCTTCAAGGCTACTTCTCTGCTTTAGGGTGAGTCACTTAATAATGACATAATCTCATGCTTCAGTAGTTTATTTTGATAGTGTCTTTTCAAGGCTAAAAACAGAAGTGGCATAGTGTGTGCCAAGCAGTCAGAAAAACAACTGACTGAGGTCTCTGACACACAGAGGTAGGACTCATTCCCTTTTCTTATGTAGAATTCAGTCCAGCTTGTTTACTAGATGTTCCTTTGAGAAGAGAAGATTAAACAAGTCTTATAAGGATAGGCATTATTTAAATTTCATGTTAGCTGCATCTATATTGAGTGGACGTTGTCTGCTAGAAATCTCTGAACCAGGGTTAGAAATAACTGGGCTCAGTTGTACATACAATAGGGATGTAGTGTCTAAACTGAGAGATAGTTAAGTGGGCCTTATGGGTGTAATTAATCTTAGAGTCACAGTATGTTATCTTATAGTATACTACAACTATAAAATATTTATTGACTATGGTTAATTTCAGCCATATGTTTGGTATGGAGAAGTTATTTCATTTAGTCAGTTTGGTAGATTGGGTTATAGGAACAATAAGCTACTAGAAACTATATAGTTCAAGTATAAATTATTTACCAAGGTATTTCATTGGAAAACAATGAAAATAAATGCAAAACAGGGATTAAAGAAAGGTATTGATAAGAACAAGATGATTTTTTTAGTAGACATAATAAAACTCATTAAAGGAGATGATAAGTAGCTGGTGCATACATACACATGTACATAGATTATAAATGCAGAAGTTTAGTTGATAAAGTAATTTAATAGGAAACAGGAAAGGAGTTAGATGATAACATAAGAAATAGGAGAAATCGAGAAAATATTTTTCTCAGTTCATTCACTGGGAAGGACAAGCATAGAAATCCATGAAAATCTTTATATAAAAATATAAAATAGAAAAGTATATAGCAATAACACATTGGTCATCAACTTTATGATGATGGGATTATTATGAGGACTGCCATGTCCCAGTATTACTGGTGGAGGGGACTGCCATGTCCCAGTATTACTGGTGGGAGGACTGCCACGTTTCAGTGTTACTGGTGGGGGTACTACCATATCCTAGTGTTACTTTTGTGCCATCATTATTACAATCACTACCCAGATCTGCTGCATTGTAGGTTTGGTGGCAAAGTATCAAATAATTTATTTTTAATGATCTAATTACTCAATATACAGCAAAAAGTAAGCCCACATACAAACTGTGGTGGAAACAATGGCCTTCATAGTAATAGATTCCTAGGAATCTAAGGCATATGGAAAAATTTGACATACCCATTATAAAAATAAAGAAATAAGTTGAAAACAGAAATATAACAGAATTGTTAGGGAATGGTTTGGTACTCCTTGAAGCTGATGATCATGAATATATAGCAATATCAATCTGCTTTGTGGTGTCACTTTCTCCAATATTATTCAATTGCTGAGATTTAATCAGCTGCCAGTTAGCCAACATTCATGGACAAGTTAAGCACACAGTAGGGCTATTTTAGATAGCATGGTGAAAACAAACATGAATAGATGCATATTTTGGCTTTTATAGATAAAATTATTAAACACTATGTCTTCTTTCTGGTTCTAAATTTACTGTAGCTGATTTGTGGTTTATTTAAAAAATATAGCAATGATAAACTTGAAAATATTAAAAATATGAGCAAATATTTAAAGGCCCAGAAAGCAAAGAAGAGCAGGATGTTGTACTGGGAATTCATCTTCTAATAGTAAATTGAATGGTAAGGGCTATGCTAATTTGGCTTTTTGTACTAAAAGCATTTGATAAACCACAAAAGAAGGGATCCTTTAACTCAAACACAAAACTACAGCAATACTGAAGAAAGGCTAAATTACTGAGCTAGAAATTGAAGTGAATATATACTAGAAAAAGATAGATGGGTGAAAAGTCTAACTCTAAGCACAAATCTAGAGTGCATCTGAGAAAACAAAACAAAAAAAACCCAACATCCAAAAAACAAAAAACCCAAATTGAACATATTAGATAATGCAAAGACTCAGGCAAAATCTGTAAAAAGGAGTTGCTGTGTAGACAAAGGACATTGTTTGGAGTTTAAATATCAGCCAGCTGGAATGTTACAGCAGATGTCTTATATTCTCCTTATTGAGGGGGAATATGGTGTTATTACGTATTAACAACTAGAAGGAGATAATAATAAACTATACACTTACGACCACAAATCTATCAGTATGGAAATTAATTAAAAATTTTAGAAAAAAAGAAACTAAAAGGCATATGCCACAGCCAAAAGAAAAGCCAATCAAGACCAAAAAGATTCAAAATAATTCATATTTTGAAACTGTCAAAAATGAAGGTTAATTATTTGGTTATTAAAAGTGTTAACATACGGATTTCAACAGGATATCTAAAATTTTCTATTTTGTACTCAATAATTTATTCCACTTCATTGTGCTATATTCATTATAGAAATGTAATTGGAGTAAATATTTGAGCGAAGAGGAAGAACGAAGAAAGTAAAGGACCTGAAAACACTTAATGTTGTGTGAGGGTAATACAAGAGCAGACCTGGAACAGTGAAGGAAGATAGCTTTATTTTCCCTGCCCTAACTACTGGCCCCAGTTAAGACAGCTCAGATTATATCACAGGAGCAAAGAACAACATTAATTCTTTTAATCTGCTATGGGTTATCACCTAATAATTTAAGATCAAAATCATCAAATGGAAAATGATTCATTACTATATTAGGACAAAGATATCTATTAAAATACATAAAGTAGCATACATTATAGTTTGAATATTATATGATAAAAAAATCAAGAAATGCCTCCCATCATTAGTAGTTATGTGAAAGTAACTGTTATGCTCCTAGACTCTGTAAGTTTTCCTGGCATCCCACACGGTGGACCTAACATGGCATTGGGTAAAATAAAAATTCTTGGCATGTAGCAGCCATGTGGTAAAGCCAACATAGTACCACATACAGAAGGCATGCCCCTAGGCATGGATACTTTGATCTGTACCCACCCTTTCTCTTAAAAAGAAATTCCATGGAACAGTTCCCTCTCTCTTCCCTCTTCTCTCACTTTCTCTTTGTCTATCTCTTCCTCCTTCCTCCTCTGCTCTTTTCCAGGTACCCACCTCTCAGTAGCTCCCTAAAATAAACTCTTGTGTGGTATGTGATAGTGTGTGTGTGTGTGTGTGTGTGTGTGTGTGTGTGTCCCCATGCACGAAACTAACAGACTCAACCTTCTCATAACCTCTCATCACCAAGCTACTATCAAAGCTTTCTAATGTTCTCTTATCTCTAAAATATTCTCAACTACTTTGAGCCCTTTCTTCTAAGGCCTAATCATAGCTGTTGTAAATCCTGATGTATTTATAGGAACTATTGCAGAGACTACTGGTCTACACCCTTAGAGTTACTGTAGTGGGAATTTGATGGGAATCAAATAATGATTTTCTATTGTTGCATGAGTTACTAAAATGATTAAGAGATAATCATTCTCTAATTTTTTTAAAAGTATGTTGGGAGATATTTCTATTTCAGACTATTTGAGATCTGAATGCATCATTTTTGAATAGCTTTCATAATTACACTGTTATATATTATGAGTTAAGGCAATATTTCTTCATTAGTAGCACAGTAAGAAATAATTCATATTATTCTGTTGTTAAGATGATAAATATGATTAATTACCAAGGGATATATTAATGCTTCTGTTATAATTAATTATCAATATTTCATTGTGTCCCCTAAAGTATGTTGACTTAACATGTTTATTATCCTTATTTGGAGTTTTATTACCCAGGAATACTTTTTTTAAAAAAATTTTACAGTAGCTTCATAATGAATGTAAATTTACTGGACACCAATAATTCGTGACCACTACAAATATATTAACATTAATTAGCCCCAAAACCCAAGAGCTATTTTAAATGTTAAATGTAGCATTAATATTGATCACCATGCTAATTAGTAATAGTAGTAAAAGGAGACAATTGATTAACTGCTATTAGTTTTGGCTTTTCACCCACTGTAGTCATCCAGACTCATTTTAGTTTAGTGCTAAAATCAATGTGCTGCCTATGATTTAAGATTATAATTTATTTCCTTCATTGTTTAAATGGATCCTGGCCTAGTTCAAGGGCTATTGGCTGAGCCTTTTATAATAATCTACTGTTGGTTTAAGAATTTCCCTGTGCAGGAGAAAGTCTCATAATAATGGTGCAAAAGCAATTTGAAAGCTTTAGTTCCCATGTTTGGACCTTTTCAACTAACTTATCACAGTTAACATAACACACAACCATCATAGTCATGAAATGACATGGAATTCTATCATTATATTATATATACAATAGTCCAAGTAGTCTGAGGTAGTTTACTAGCTAAAACTTTCCAAGTGTTTTATAAACATTGGCACAATCTAAAATGTATTTCTCATAATATTGCTGTGTCACACTAAAAGTTTGACACAGGAATCTTTCTCATGTGTAATAGGTATGTGTATCATAAGGAACTGTGTCAGTGGAAAAAGTGTTTGGTAAGTTTCACCTACATAGATGCTGTGATTCCTTCCTCCTGGAGTCTCTTCCCACTATATCAGCCTGGACAATGCTTATTTATCTCCTATGGATCAGATCACTACTCATATTTCTTGATCAAAATATGGAAGTAACAACACAAGGCCAAACCATATTCTAGGCATCATCAAGCATATAAAAGTTAGCGAAACACAAGTCCCCTCTCAAGATTCTATTCAATCCCATGAATTTGTGTGTGACCTTAAGCAAGATACTAATATGCTAAATTCCTTGATTTAAAAGGAAAAATCAGTAACAATCTCAGATCATCACTGTGGGATTACTTAAAAACAAATATAAAAATTATTAAAATATGCCCTTAATCATAAACTAACTAAATATTAGATATAAATAACATAGGCATAAATTTAATTTATATAAATATATCAGAGAAAATAATAAATATCCAAAAGTGAAAGAACAAAGTAGTTGAAGTGATTTAAGTAAAATGAATAGTTATAGTAATCAGCAATCAGCAATTATAGGCTCTTTCTTCATATATAGTAGCCTAAGCTGAATGCAATTAGTATTAGTTAATATTTTTAAAATAAATTGCTCTTAGAAAAATTTTAGGCATATTTCTTTAGGCCCTTAATGAGTCATACTCTGGAAGGCGGCTTAGTGCTTGGTGAGTAACATCACTTACATTGTTTCCCTAACATGTAAAGAACACACCTGGGTTAATTTTAGTACTATTCCCATTTTACATGGCAGCCAGGTAACATGAATTCCATTTTGGTCATACACATAACAGTTGCATTAACAATTTGTCAGAGCCACATGAAATATGTGTAGATAAAACTAAAGACATTTTTTTCAAAACTTTTGAAATGTTTCATGAGCTCAAAGCTGACACTTTTGTGTAAAAATAACAACATACAAACAAAAAGCTTTTTAATGTTTTGTGAAAAAATCCTAAAATTTATTTACTTTTTGTTAAATAATTAGTTATTTTCTCACTTGGACATTTATTACCATTTGGATAACATTTGGAGAGGGTAACATCAATATAATCATGAAGTCAACATTTATAGCTAAACCTATAATCTGATGTGATTTATTCTAATACAATGCATATACTTCTGTCTCTGACTTTTTGCCTTATCCCTGTTACTAATCCTTGTGTCTACTGGAATGTTCTGGCAGCCTTTACCAAATTAAACTGTAGTCATGTGATGCATAAGATTGTTTTAATCATGATAGCCAGGACCACCTATGTAGTTGTGGTTTCCTAAATATAATGGAGTGAAACAATCTATGTATCACCTAAAGTAGTTACACCTTACAGTGCAGTGTATTCTTAATGTGTTTATAATTTTGTTCCTATAAGCAAAACCATCAAACAGACATACATAAATACATGGCACATACAACTGTGTACAGTAATATTTGATAATATGGATACATGAATATTTTATGGATTTATGAATTTAGCATATTGTTATCATTATCTTAATGTACACTATCACATTTTAAATTAAGGTTTACTGCTAAACAATATGCTGGGTTACTGTAGAATAGCCCCAATGTATCATGTTTATTGAACCTCTACATAGCATATTTTTCTCCATTGATTCATTTAATCTTGTGCTGTTTAATACATTATAGCTCTATATGTAATCAACTATATCATAAGCATACACACATGTACACACACATAAAACACATACTGTATACTTAAGCGAATTACAGGCTATATTATTTAAGTATATAATAAAGACACTCTGAAGTTTGCACATCAATAAAAACACTTCACAATGCATTTTTAAGAACATATGTCCAGTCCAGCCTGGTACTGGCATAAAAACAGACTTGTGGATCAATGGAATAGAACTGAGGATCCTATGAAAACCTGATCTTTGACAAAGAGGCACAAAATATTCAATGGAAAAAATATAGTATCTTTAACAAATGGTGTTGGCATAGCTGGAAGGTAGTGTGTAGAAAAATGCAAATAGATCTGAGCCTGTCACCCTGCACAGAACTCAAACCCAACTGGATCAAAGACCTCAACATAAACCCAGCCACTTTGAACTTGATAGAAAAGAAAGTGGGAAATACACTTCTACGAATTGGCACAGGCGACCACTTCCTAAATATAACACCAGTGGCACAGACACTAAGATCAACAATCAATAAGAAGGATCTCCTGAAGCTTAGAAGCTTCTATAAAGCCAAGGACAGTGTCAATAGGTCAAAATGACAGCCTAGAGAATGGGAAAAGATTTTCAACAACCCTACAAGTGATAGAGGATTGATCTCTAAAACATATAGAGAACTCAAGAAACTAGAGCCCACCAAAACCTTGAATAACCCAATCAAAAAATGGTGTTCAGAACTAAAAAGGGAATTCTCAGCAGAAGAATTACAAATGGCTGAAATGCACTTGAAAAAGTGCTCTTCATCTTAAGCCATAAGAGAAATGCAAATCAAAAATACTTTGAGATACCACCTGACACTTGTCAGATTGGCTAAGATAAAAGACACAGATGACAGTTTATGCTGGAGAGGTTGCAGAGCAAGGGGAACACTCCTCCAGTGTTGGTGGGAGTGTAAGCTTGTTCAGCCACTCTGGAAGGCAGTATGGTGGTTTCTCAGAAAACTGAACATCAGTTTCTCCAAGGACCCATCAATACCACTTCTGGGTGTATACCCTAAAGACTCACAGTCGCACTCCAAAGGCATTAGCTCAACTATGTTCATAGCAGCATTATTCGTAATAGCAAGAACCTGGAAACAACCTAGATGCCTCTCATCTGATGAGTACATTAACAAACTGTGGTACATCTACACAATGGAGTACTACTCAGCAATAAGAAAAAATAATATCCTAAAATTTGCAGGCAAATGGATGGATTTGGAGATTATCCTCCTGAGCAAGGTATCCAAACCTAGAAATATAAGCAGAGGATGTACTCACTTATTAGTGGACTCTAAACCAAAAAGCAAAAAGTAACACATGTCCAAGCTGCAAACCACAACCACTGAACAGCTTGGGATCTGAAACACCTTGGACTGACACCTTGGATCCCACTTCCCCTAGAGGAACACCTGACTCAGTCTGGATGTTAAGGGGAGGAAACTGAATCTGCCAGGCGTGGAGACTGAACTAAGCCATATTGGGACACTGGGACCTTGGGACCACCTGCCCATACTGTGTGTGTGTGGGGGGGGAGATGGGGAGATGTGGAGAAGAGAGAATGACCTGATGTGGTGGTAGGGGGAAGGGACCTTGAATAAAGATTTACAAGGATAGAAAGTGTGGCTTCTTTATTCATAATAAAAAACCAACCAAACAAAAACATGTGATCCTAAGCACTTCCACATAAGCCGACCAGGAGTCTGCCTGGGGCCTTGACAAGAGGAGTCCAAATACAATATTCCTAGACCAGCAAAAACCACTGCCTACAGTCACAGATACCAGTGATTGGAAGCCCTTTCAAAAAAAAAAATATGTCCATTGTTACATGATGTATGACTATACTTAAAATGGTTGAATGGAGGTGATGTAGTTCACTTTATTTCTTAATTTTTACAAAAAAAAATACATTGCTCTAATTTTAGGTGGTAATAATATGATAACATTTTCCTATTTTCTTCAACTTTTATTCCATATGTGTAACCAGAAGTTTTCATTCATCATTAATACAATAAAATATAGTTGGTTTTTATTTTTGGCTTTGAGTTAAACTCTCCCAGTAAATTTAAATTTGAAACCTTATATTTTTTAGCAGATTATCTTAGTTTTTTGTACACTTGATCATGTTACAAAATTTTTAAATTATTATTAATTTTTAATTCTGTGTTCTTTGTTTAACTCTATCTTTGACTCCCTGTTTGTGTGTGTGTGTGTGTGTGTGTCTGTCTGTCTGTCTGTCTCAACTTTCGTAAGGGTTAGGTTATTCAGTAAAATATTTTTTCTTGTTCTTTTATTATTAATAAAGACTCATTTTTTAATGCATGTATCCCCTTGTTCAAATGCCCTTTCCCTCCAACCCCTACAAGTCACTCTTCTCCCCATCTCCTTATCTCCTCCCCAGCAAGGACAGTAGGTCCCAAGGTCCCAAGTGACTTAGTTCAGCATCCATTCCAGGCAAATCCACTTTCCTCATAAACATCAAGACTGGCTCAAGTATTCCTCTGGAGGGAATGGGCTCCAAAGTGCCAGTTCAAGATGCTTCAGATACCAAGCTGTTCAGTGTTTGTGGTTTGCAGTTTGGACATGCTTTGCTTTTTGTTTAAAGCCCACTAATCAGTGAATACATCCCTTGCTTATCTTTCTGCGATTGTGAAACCTCGCTCATGAGGATATTCTCCCTATCCATCCATTTGTCTGCAAATTATAGAATATCATTGTTTCTTACTGCTGAGTAGTACTCCATTGTGTAGATGTACCACAGTTTGTTAATCCATTCCTCAGATGAAGGGCAACTAGGTTGTTTCTAGTTTCTTTTTTCTTTTTTATCTTCTTTCTTTTTTTATTATGAATAAAGTCACATTTTCTATATGTGTATATCCTTATTCAAGGTCTTTTCCCCCTCCCACCCCCTCCAGTCACTCTCTCTTTTCCACATCTCCCCATTTAATAGAAATTTTAAGAGAAAATGCATATACATTGTTTGAGATCCCAAGATGTAAGCATTTGTTTCACCATTAAGCCTAGTGCTAGCTTAACTTTAGGTTTTGTTTTACATTAATATTAATATTATAGGTTTAAAAAAGTATTTCTCTTCTGAGAAAGCTTTTCTCATGATACATATCAAATATTTTGTTTTCTGCCTTAATGACACAATCATACGTTTTTTCTTTTATAGTTAATAATGTGAATTGAGTTGTTCAAAATAAACCTAACGTTTGTTGATGATGATAAATTTCACTGGATCATAATGGAAAAATAATTTTTTATATATTTTTAAACTGTGATACTATTTTATTAGGGATTTTACCAATTATATTGGTAAGAAATAACTATGGTTTACCTTTATTTTTGTGATTCTACCATGTGTTTTTATTTTCTACAACAATTTGTAAAAAATTAGCATTATTTGTGGCACTGATGCATTCTTTTATTGCCTGATGAGTCACATGGCTCAACTGAAACTTAATTTAGGAAAGGCTGACCAAAGAAGTCAGTCAATGCTTGGTGGAACTAATCAGTTAAGCCAAATTAGACAGTCATCATGTTTTGATTCTTAGGATACAAAATTGTTTTCTCAGAACTCTTACTGTCTTAGTTCCCAATTTTCAACTCAAATCAAAAACACAACCATCCTGTAAAAGATACCAGCTGGTAAAGATAAGACATAAAAGCTGAACCCTTTATATTCACTTACCACATGTCATGTGTAAGTTGCTTAAGTGGAGGAGGCCAAGGAACTGAGCTGAGTTTTAAATCAAGAAGTAAAAAAGTAGGAGATGCCTTCTTCAAGCTAAGCATGACAATCTTACAAATAGTTAGGTGGCTTTTGTGTCCCTAACTCCATAGAGAAGTTCTGTTCAGAATTGACTGTATACATATTATATTCCAATAGAATTTGTTTATTCACTCCGAAGAATAGTTATTATTAAAATAGTTATCTCAATTCTAGTGAGCACTGACACAAAATGAGAAAAAACTAATAATAAATAACAAGTTTATCTATTTGTTTTGAATTAAAGAAGCAGTCTGAACATCAAAATTCTAAGATTGTGGACTAATATTTCTACTGTCTCAAGGCAAAATAAGAAAGTGATGATTTAATAAATTTATATATGCTGTCATGATTTCTGTAGATTATGCTCCTTCTACTTGAAAAAATATATAACAACTTTATATCTAGTACTTCAGACATTCAATGAGAATTTCTATGTGATTGACAAAGAACATGATAATTTTCCATAATTTGTATGTCCATAGTATTTTGTGTATGCATCTATAGTCTTACAATAGTAAATATGACTTCATTCAATTTTTATCTTTCTACTTGATACACATGTATCAATACTGATATCAAAGAGAATACTGTCATATTTATCTTTATCCCAGTATACATTTGTTAAATAAATTATAGAAATATTTCATGGATATTTCACTTTATTTTCTGGATATTGTTATTTTTAGGACATATTTACAAAGTATATAAAATTACTTAGTCCATGCCAATTTGAAGAATCTGAAGCCCAAAAGGCCTAAAATTTTCATCTATAACATAGCTAATATGTAGTTACATAATCATAATACTTATTTTAAAACTTAAAAATAATTTTAAACAAAATTTTGTTATTTTATTTATGTGTGTATATGTATACTCACATATGTGTGCCAGTACATATGCATCCAGAAGGCAGTGCCTAATTCCTTGGCACTGTAATTTTAGCCACTTAAGAGTTGCATGATGTGGACACTGGAAGCTGAAAACCAGCCCTCTTCAACACTGGCAAGTTCTTTTAACTTCTAAGCCATTTTCTCCACTAAAAACACTAGAAAAAAAGAAAATGAAATGCTACAAAAGTGGGCATGCCGAGTAGGAACAAGTATCATATTCTATTAATCAAGGCCCATTTAGGACAACTGAGTCTTACTGGTCATTTCAGCAGAGAGAACTTTCTCAAGGAATTGGTTATACATGTGTCAAAAAAATCAGCCTAATAGAAACTGTACAAATCTAAATACATTAATTGCATAAAGAAGGTGTTATCTATATCTCCTAGAAAATAGATAGGAAGCATGGAGGTTGACAAAATTCAACGATATAAAAAGAAAGCCTGCTCATATCTCAGGGCAGACAATGCTACCTGCCTGTTCCTGCTCCTTCTGAAGCAGCATCTCAGGGTAGCACTGGTCCAGAAAGAGCCTGAAGCTGTCTTTACCCAGTGGAGCATTGCTCTTGAGTGTACAAAAAGAGATGGAGGACGATCTTCTTGCCCTCCTTATATCTTGCTGTTTCCCTCTAATTTGTTTTATTGATCATGTGAATAGAAGCCATTTGTCAAGGACGGCTGAGAAATGTGGTGAGCAGAGCCTCAGCCTCACAAAGACAAGCTCAAAAGTACATGTTTAGATTTAAGACATTGAGAAAAATAATATACCCAATTTGAAGGGTATATAAAATTTTTATCAGAATTCACCTACAAAGGTCAACCTAAAAGCACATAAAATGAAAAAAAAAAACTTATTTTTTCAAATACTTACTAAACACAAAATAACATGTTAACTTTCAAAAAATATTATTTATTCAACAAATACTTGTTAAATAAATGCAAATTGTTAAAAAATTTTCTCAAAATATTATTACTATCAATATTGCTGTTGTTGTTGTACACATGTGCATATGTGTCATAATGTGTATGTGGAGCCCAAAAGATAAGTTTCTAGAATGTTTTCTTCTTCTACTGGGCTCTCGGTAGATTGAACCTAGGTTTTCAGGTTTGGTTAATAGTGCCTTTACCCACTGTGTCACCTCGCAGTAGCAAGATAGAACTAAGTTTTAAGGTGAATTCTATTAAAGAGTGAACTGGAGAAAGAGAAAATATATTGCTGAGAGAAAAATTTAAATCCTTTTCAATTGTTCAGTAAGTGGTTATAATAACATACGTGAAAGTGATGATATTGAAAATAGAAAGAAAATACATGGATTCTAGAGGCAGGAGGTGGGTTTATTTACTTCCATTTGTTAGAAGAGTAGTAGATATAGAATTGTAGGAGTGGAGTGATTGCTACAGCCTAGATTGGGTTGGAAAAAAGAACCAGGTAGAGCGACAGTAGGTGTGAACACAGTACCTCAGAGGGCCACTGGGCTCTGACTTCCCTATATCCTAATTACTCAACAGTAATTAACAGAACAGAGTATGGGGCCCAGGTAAATAATCTTCTATGTTCTGCTTGGTGCTTGGTTCTGCTTTCAGGATGCCAATGAAGCTTTTAAGAGCCAGCTTGTACAATGTTCCTATGTGTCCTCACCATCTTTCTCCTTTCTACACACATTCTTTATAACCTCTCCTATAGCATACATGATATATGCTAGCATTCAAAGGACTAAGACAATGTAGTGAATGTGGTAAGTATAGTCAGGAAATTAATAAGCACCTGATGTGTTCTTAATATTCCCCAAACAAAAGAAAATATAAAACTGAAATATCATGTGTCAAACATAGAATAAGGGATATTATTCTATATTTTATTATGTGACAATGCCGCTGAGAAATGCACTGGTGAGCCAATTTAAGATGGTGTTAATTTTTATTTATTTATTTATTTATGTATTTTTAGATAATGGATATGATTGTTATCTGCATGTATGTATGTGTACAATGTATTGCTGGTAGAAAATGAGAGACTCCATAGAACTGAAGTTAGAAATAGTTGTGAATGGCCATGTGGGGTACTTGTAACTGAATTTGAGTCTTCTGAAAGAGCAACAAGCTCTTAACTTCTGATCTATCTCTCCAGCCCTGAAATGTTCTTATGTTTAGTATGAGTAATACTTGTCACTACTCTTGATAGAATAGAAGTATTCCATTTTTTACCTAGTGGGAACTCCTTAAGTGTTTACTGAAATAAATTAACTTGATATAGAAGACATTTATATATTCATTAATTATACTTAATAAGATAAATGAAAGAAAATAATTCTATTCTTAATGGGGCATTAAAATTACATGATTCACTTAATTTATTTGTTGCCAGTGAGGCTGTATTATAATCAGGTGTTTTATTGTTTTGACAATATCTCAACAAAAGCAATTTAATGAAGGAATGGCTTACTTTGTCAAATGGTTCTAGTATCACAATGAACAACTAACGGCAGTAGTAGCTTTAGGCAGCTGGCATCATTGCATCTGCAGTTAGAAAACCAAGAGATGAATACATATGTTCATCTTATTTTATCCTCTTCATCCAGTCTATGACACTAGTTCATGGAATAGTACCAGTCACACTTAGGATTGATACTGCCACATCCATTAACCTACTCTAGATAATGCAACAAACATAACTAAAGATTTGTTTCCACGATTTCCATCAAGTTATTATGAAGATTAATCAAAACAGTATCCATAAAGTCTAAGCCTTTATAGGCCTCAGTGTGTGCTTTCTCAACTACAGAGAACTGGGAAATAGGCATCTTCCTCTAAGGTCAAGTTCATGATAGCTCCTCTGAGAACACCACTAATTTTGGATTTAGTCAAGTACTTTTCCTTATTAGGAAACATATCATAAAGCGGACTTTTATTTGTTAATTTCTGTTTTCAAAAGTCATAAGAATGATAATGATGTTCAGTATTAGGAGTCATTACAGCACTGGATTCAAAAGACCAATAGAAGGATTGCATTCAAAATAAGTCATTGATGATCTTCCCTAGGTAAATTTGAAGAAGTTAAATCCCTTTTCTTGGATGCATATTAAAATTAACTGCTGGTAGAAATATGATACACTATTTAACTTTTTTGTTGTATCTTTAATAATTAGTATATCTTGTACTTTGTAAATACAAAAGTATATCTAACAGATTGATATAGTGGAAATCAAAAACTGATGGGTCAAGTACTTGTTAAATTTTGACTTAGTGGAAACATAATGGAAGTGAAATGTAATGTCTTCTGTTTTCTAAGCAATTAATAACAATCCTCATTAAGAAGTATTTATGTCATATGGAACTATAAATTAAAAGCTCCAGAGCCAAGCCAAGAAAGAAAGAACAACTATATTAAAGGAAAAAATACATATATGGAATGAGAAAAATACAAGATAAGACAAACCTGAATAATGCATAGTAATTTATAAAAGAGATATGGCATAAAATGTGTTTTCATTTAGTTAAAAGTCGTTAGGGAGATACAAGAAATAAATAACAGATATGTACTCTAAATAGATGGTAAATTAAATGAGGACAATATAGTGGCATTAACAAACTGGAAATCTTTTATTAACCTGCATGTGAAATAATAATTTATTCTAGGTCACAAATCATAGTATATGACTCTATATCACACTGAAGAACTAGTTTCAATGTCCAGTACTCTTACTCTGTGAAACAAGTTATAATTTATTATATGTAGAGGGATTATGTTCTGTACATTGTAAATATTTGTCCCTTCTACTGGTTTAATAAGACACTGATGGGTCAAAAGGCAGACAGAAAGTATGGGTGGAGCTACCAGACAAAGAAGACTCTAGGAAGAGGAAGAGTGAGACACAGAGGAAAGAAGTCAAAATGCTGCTCTGAGAAAAAGTATTCAGCCACTTGGCTAATCATGGGTTAGTTTAAGAGTTAAGAGTTAGCAAGTTATATGACTGAGCCACAGGCCAATCATTATGAAATTAATATAAGCCTTTATGTGATTATTTGGGTGTAAAGCTGCAGTGAGTCTGCAAGCAGGTCCAAACCTCAGGGCTATACAAAGCTAAGTAGCTGCAGGAGGATCTGGATCTTGGGGCTAGTCCGGGCCAAAAACATCGTATTACAGTTATGGGCTATGGACCTTGTTGTCCAATGCAAACAGTCTTGCATGATGACATGAAAATTTACACTGCATTTTCTATTATCATTAATAACATAAAAATGTTTATGATCTAAATTCTATATCTTCACAAGCAACAGCCATTATTTTGGTATATGTAAAATTAGCCTATAGAAAGGATTAACAATGGTACCAAACATCACAATATAATCCTTCCAGGAACAACAAATTGGAAAGAAAATTACAAGTAAACTGAAAACAAATCTCACATTGTATGATGAAAGCATCCTTAAGGTTTTGTTGCAAACATAAAACAAGAACAGAAAGGGAAAAGTGACCATCCAGCTTGCTTTTTGAATCAATATTTTTACAATAGTAAAGACTAACATTGTAAAATTGTTCCATAATTTTCATATTAATATCTTAAATGCAAAATACTTTATAATGTAGTGTAGGAAATAAGATTTTCCAGAGAATAATTTATAATGATGGTTCTATAAACTGACTCATAGAGTTTCATCAATTAGAAAACCAAGCAACCTGGCTATTCACTAAAATTATGTCACAATACTTAAACAACCCAACATTAAAAGTTTCATTGTATCAACATTCTCTTAGAAAAGAAATAATAAATCTGGCAGGCTCCGGTCTCCATATTTTGTGTTCCTTTCTTGGAGATGTTATTGAATTATGAGAGACAAGATTGTAATGACATATTGTATATCTAATAAAGTTTGCCTGAAAATCAGAGGACAGAGCCACCCACAGATATAGCTGTAAAGGGCAGGAAGTGTCACCCATGCCTCTAATCCCAGTAAATTCAAAGTCAAACAGAGCCAAGTGATGGTAGTACACACCTGTAATTCTAGCACCAGAAAAACTGAACAAGGAAATGAGATAGCTAGGCAGAGAAGAAGGCATGAGCAGACCTTTGACCCGTGACCCTCTGTGCTTTAGGCTAAGGACTCAGAGACATACAGTCTGAAGATTTGGCTAATAAGTGGCTTTTCCTCTGTCTCTCTGATCTTTCAGCTTTTCCTGAATATCTGGCTCCGAGTTTTTATTATAAAACCAAGTAGAATTCATGCAATATTTAGGGTCTAACTTTTCAGGCATAAATTCATAAAAATGCCACTTGTAGATAGCTTTGCAGTCACCAGCAGAGGCTGGAGCTATAAGTAGCAGGAGTCAGTACCCAGCTGGCTAGGTTTTCCCTTTAGATTTAGCCTCCAACCAGGTCTACCTTTCAGGCAGTTTCTGCTATACGTGTTTTTTTCATCATGATCTCCTAGATGAGGTTTTCATACAGTGGGTTGTCCCTCTCAGTGGTTTGGGGTTTTCTCTGTACCCCCTCCTTGAGCTGCTGTCACACTAGGTAACTGCCTCACTTCACTTTCATCTGAATCTTTATTATCAACAGATTTGGTGAGTAAACTTGAATTTCTTAAAACTATGAATTAGTTTAAGACAGAGAGGCTTTTTGACATTAAAAAAATTAGAAATAGTGTTACAATAGAAGGTATTTGATCTTTCTCTGATAATACTCTAGACAGTATAAAACAGAACAAATAAATGAGAGGATAATTAATGTAAATGGAATTTTAATAATATTTGATATAAATATTATTTATTTCATTATTCTTGTTTATCACTAAAAATGTTGGTTTATGTGACTATCAGGTTATAAGTGTGAGTGCCAAGATATAAGTAATAGAAAATCTTGTTAAAACAGATCATAGCTATATTCAGACCCAGGCCATAGTGGGATTGTGTTCTATAACATTGTAAATAATTGTCTCACCTACTAGTTTAATAAAAAACGCTAATTGGCTGAAGGCAGACAAGAAGTGTGGGCAGAGCTACTAGACTGGGAAAATCTCAGAGCAGAATAGACATGCAGACAGATGCTACAGATACACTACAGATTCCAGGAGATAATGCACAGAAAAGAAGGTGAAATGCTGATCTGAGGAAAGGTACTGAGCCACACGGCTGAGCAAGATGGGTTGACTTCAGATGAAGGAGTTAACAAGTTTTATGTTGGGCCCTAGGTCAATCAGCAGAAAATTAATGTAAGCATCTGTGTGTCTCTGTGTGTTTCTGCTGGACTGCCAGACTGCCATTCAAACCTCTGATCCAGGCCAGAAACATAATACAACACCAGTCAAAGAAATTTAAAGGAGAACCAATTTCAATATTGCCTTTTAAGGTTACAGAGAATCAGCCCAAGGCTTTCCAAAAGCCAACCTTAATTTATCCAGCAATCTTACAGGGATTTACAAATGATAGATATTCTCAAGGCTCTAAAAAAACTCAATGGGCTCCTGTACAAATGTAAGATTTGAGGAGAATCAAGGAAGCAATAGTCTCATATGCATTCACCCTTTGTAAACCAGAGAGTAAGTTCATTGTCAACTTGTAATAGAGTTATCCCTAAAGACTGGACAGATTAATTACAATAGTCTTGGAGGCTGATCCCTAGTTGCAATAGAAAATCTGGTAGAAAGATGAGGCAAAGACTGCTAACCAACAAAGTAGGGATAGAGGTATTGAAATCTCCCCCAAACTAACTTTTTGGGAAGGATATTATGCTAATTTAGAAAGACAATCTTTATATAATGACCACACCCTAGCTTTTTGCCACATGGCAGCCTTGAATAATTGTAATAGAACTGAAGAAGTAGGAAACAAAGTTGAGTCATTTACAAAAGTCATTAAAGGCCAATAAGAAATCTTTATAGTCTGGCTTCAGCAGCAATAAAATGACACCAATCTCAGAAGCTAGGCAAATAATAACTGATTCTCTGGCTTTGAAATATATAATTCACAACACAAAAGAATAATTAGGATATTAAAGGTAAGATCAGAAACCTTGGAGGAATGGATCTGGAATACAATTGGTATGGAATCTTCTAAATATGATGCTCCTAGAGTAGAAGAAGTTATTTCTAGAGGTCTCAAGAACAATAAAATATCAAATGGTACTACTGTGAAAAACAAGGTCACCTCAAAAGGGACTGTAAACAAGACATTCCTAGAATCAATGCTTCTGCTAAAAATACCCCAAGAAAATGTTCCTCCTTTTTGGAGCGTACAGAATATATGCCAAAGGCAGGCATTGAACAAATAAATATAGGTCAACAAGGGACAGACAAGGTAACTATCTTTCAGAAACACCCTGAGGGACCATTCACAGGTCCCTGTATAGAATTCAGTTTAGTCTATTCCTGTCATCTTGTAGGAAACACCTTTTCAGAGTAATTAAAGAACTTAGATCCTATTCAAACAAATAGGCAAACAAAACAGTATTGCTTTGGATGTAGAAGAGAGTATATAAAAAAAAAAAGCAGGAGAAACCATAAATCAAAATTGATAAAAATTACATTTGATTACATTTGGAAACTCCTCAAAATTAGAATAGAGGAAGTGGTTTCACTTTTGTTTCCACAGTAGAAGAAAAGTTATGGATGACATCAAAATTAATAAAGACTCCATTTGAATAGGAGAAATCTCTTGATAAGGAAAAATGATAGCTCATCCAGAAATGTGACAATTCTATAAGTTGCAAAAAATAACAAAGCATACACAAACCATGTCATTCTATGTAACAAGAGAGTATAGCAGAAGGAACAAATAACAGTATAAAGATCTTACAAAATTATTCAATTGTTCATCAAATCTTTCTGTGATAGCTACAATAAATTCCAATCCCTGGTCAGAAAAAAAAAAAAAAAAAAAAAAAAGAAAAACTTACTAATTTAGGGACAAGAGAGAGTTTTGTTTTTGTCTTTATAGAAAAATAAAAATACCCACCTTCAAGAAGTCAAAAGACCTTCGACATCTAGACATCTAAAACAGAAGGGAAAGCTATTCAGAAAATTTACCAGCAATGAAAGATCAGATCTCTAGGTACCAATATACTCTACAGGATAAAATCTTACTGCCTAACATCTCTTTGTTACTAAGAAAAGTTGAAGTACTAACTCAATTATAAATTAAAACTGGCTTTTGAGTTGGACTATAGCTCTCTCCACTAAACCCAAGCATACTTGTTAAAAGAAAATACAAAATTCTTGTATCATATCAGAAAAGACACCTGATATGAGACAGAAAAAAACCCTCAAAATTGTGAGACTGTTCTATTGCTACTAATGTCATGATCTTTTGAAATGAATTTATATCAAAATTTATAAGGTTAGTATATATAAATATATAAACTTTTTGTCAGGATATTAGAGTTTTATCTAGCTTCCTCATTATTGTTTTGGGTTTAAGTCTCTTATCAGTTTTCTACAGTGAACCATGATGATGCCAAACTTTGACCTTTGAAGTCTCCAAAAAGAAGATGGTACCCCACAATGATAATTTCACATGGAATATGGCAACACCACGAGGCTGACAAATATCAACCCAAGATCAGCTTTTGACTACAAACTGCTCAGGACAATTTTGAAGTGGCTAGTGGAGATGAACCAGCCTTATAGACCATCATAGCCAGGACTTGAGACAAGCCCTGCATTTTCCAATTATGCAGAGACTGGACAACAAATGATACAGCTACCTGTCCCAGGACTTAACAATTAATCCTAATTTTTCTTTTCAGAATCCCCTAAATAATCAGTCACCCCCGAGACAGCAAAAGTAAATTTACAAACAGGATGCCCATATTTCCAAGAGGTGGAGTGGGGGGGGGTTTCAGTCTGTCAGTGGATTATGGATATTTGTCATTGTTTTGGAAGCTTGCTTACAAGTTGTGCTGGTAATAGTCAGAAAAAAAGCCTAAAAAAGATTATATTTAGAGTCCTTGTTTAAAAAAAAATAAGAGAGAAAAGGGGGGAATAAAGATGTGATAGGATAAAAAAATAGGTAATTGAATCTACCTTGAGAATAAAGGAAAATGCAGATATGATAGAATATATGGATAGATTATTAAATCTACTTTTAAAAACAATTACTAGCTTTAAATATTTTATATTGGATTATGTTTTTCATATATACAGGTTGTATATATTGATACAATGTAGAGATTAATGTTGTTTCTGTATATATATATATATATATATATATATTTCACATTTCTACTCTTATTCAAGGTATTATACCTTTTCAGATCATCTAACAATGTCAACCAGAGATATATGTTAGATAGACAGGTCAGCTTCAAACACTTCTGAGATCTACAGAATATGGCACTTAATATTTTTTAATAACATAATCTCTTTTTATTTTTATGACAATGAGACATGTCTGATCATGGCAGCACCAGTCTACTTCAGAGAAGATTATGCACATTGAAGAAACTCCATATGGAGTTTACTTTCTTTGTGGCAAATGTCAACTGCTCGGTATGAAAACTGTTTTTGCCTTGACTGTTGACAGTATGCAAAATGGACAAACAAAATACACAAGGAAGGAGTATCAAACCTTGCCAAAACAAAGTAGGAAGGTTTAAAGAATATCCAGTTTCACAGATAAGTCTGTCAGATATGCTAGGTCTGTAGGCTGAAGATGGGTGCCTCACCATTGCAGAGGAAACTTGGGTGATTGTCCACTCAGCCAGTTGTTTCTGTCATTTCTTAGTGTTTTGAGAATTCACTTGCTTACACTTCCTATTTACTCAGTTTATAGTATTTACTTATTGGGTTTCTGAGGGAGTTGAAGACTAGATAGTTATAGTGTTTCTAGTTACAGATTCAGGGGGAAAAAGTACTAAGACCTATAAAATGTATAAGTTTGAGAGATATTAAAAGATAAATTTTGGTTGGTAATAAAGTGAGAAAGAAAGCAAATTAGGTACAACACTTTGGACTTATCAAAATACAACAAGTAATAAAATATCTTCTCTGAATATGTCTGTTCTTATGTACTGGGTATTATTAATGTAATTATTGCCTGTATATAGTATATATAGTTCTTGTATTTATATATAGTTTTTTATACTAATTAACTTCTTTACACAAAAGGGGATATGTATTGACATATTGTATATTTAATAAAGTTTGTCTGAAAATCAGACAGAGTCACTCACAAATTTAGCCAGGAAAAACAGGGGGTGGTGATCCATGCCTTCAATACCAGACTTTGCAAGCAAAAAATCCCTCTGTATCTCTGTGAGTTCAAAGTCAAACAAAGCCAGGTAGTGGTAGCATACACCTTTAATCCAATCACTAGGAAAGTTGTAAAATGAAGTGAGATTACTAGGTGGAGAAATAAAGATAAGGTAGGAAGAGGCAGAAATTTAGTCCTTAGCATTTGACTCCTTTCTTTGAGGACTGAATGGCATTCAGTCTGAGGATTTTTGAGAAGGGACTAGGTGAGAAGTGGCTGTGGCTCATTTCTATCTCTCTCTGATTTTTCAATATCTAGCTCTAGGATTTTGTTAATAATACCAAGTTGAATTTGTGCAATACAAGTTACCATTGTTTTCTGCATCTCCTCTTAGCTTGTCAACATCAAACATAATATGCTATAATTTGGGGGTTCAGGCTTTGTGAATAGCCTATTAACTATACTATGAAAGAGTATAGTCATGTATTATCTCAATAATTATATAGTAAAGGCAATTAGGTTAAAGTTCCAACTGTGCAAAAGAAACAAGCCAAAGGAGAAAAAAAGAAGAATGCATATATAAAATTAAGTAAAATGAAATAGCTCAAGGCATACAGTTTATGTGATAAAAAATATTCACTTACTTATAAACTCATTTTGCTTATGGTAATGTTGGAGAAAAATTTTTGACATCAAGATCATGTTTGCTGATACTGTTCTTTCATCTCTCATAAATTACCATACACAGAGATTTCAGCAATGTTTTTGTCCAAAAATTGCATCAGTGGAAGGTAAAGCATTTAAAACTTGCTACTCATTTTAATGTTGGTCCATAGCGTTAGATTTTTCTCAATGCTTGTTCCACACAGCAGGTGACCTAGTTACCAGCCAAGCAACCACATTCAGAAGCAGATTCCTAAAACATTTAGGAATTTGAGAGAGGAAAAGAAACAGAATTTCAGGGGTCCATGGAAAGTGAAATTGCCTAACATCACATTTAAAGAACAAAAGCAGAGTATGATTTGTAAGAACAATGTTGGAAACAGAAATAACCGAATTCATTCCACATCAATCATTAATTAAGAAAATTCTCCCACAGACTTGCATGCAAGCCAGTCTGATGGCAGCATTTTCCTAGTTGAGGAGCTCTTCTTTCAGATGACTCTGGATGTAACTAATGAAGCTTTATATCTGAACCTTTAGCCTTTATTATAGTAGCATGAGTAAACTATAAGAATGCTGAGGAGATGGCTTAGCAGTAACACTGGTTTCTCTCCCAGACGTTTCAGTTAAGAGAGTTCCTAACACCTCTATGGGTACTTACAACCATTTCTAAATCCACTTCCAAAGGACCCATACATTCCTTTGGCTTCCACAAATATAAAGCAAGTATGTGGGGCACATACATACTTGCAGGCAAAACATCTATTTACATAAGTGAATGAAAAAATAAATCATTGATTTTTAAAATAATAAAAATGGATCATATCATTAAATCATATAATTATTATTAATAGTAAAGTTTATTAGTTTATTGAAAATATTGTTTTTATTAGGTCAGATCAGATGCTCTGCTAAAGTTCAATGTGGGGTAGTTGGCATTGCATAAAAGAGCTATTTTAGCATAGCATTCTGAAACAGAGCAACATTTTTTGTATGTTTTTAAAAGACTATAAAATAACATGCAAAAAAGAATTTTTTCTTAATTCTTGACTGATTTTCCACCATTTGAATTCAAATAAATTCCTCTGAGTTTCAATTTTTCTTTCAACTAAAAAATAGAAATTATGAGAACCACCTACATCCTTTTGGGAAAATGTTGTGAAAGTCTAAGGGAAAGATGAAGTGTTGCATAGAAAGTGTTATAAAGCTGAGATGTGCTGGGCAAATGAGACGTGCAACTTCTACTTCAGGCGACAGCTGTTTCTGTGTCAGGCAGGGATCCTGTGTGAAGAATCCCAGAGCAACATGGAACAGTCTGGCTCTTGCAATGTCAAGATTCTAGACCATGCTCCCCTCTGCAGGTATTTCATCTTCAGTCTGCTTACAAAAGAAATGCACGCTCTCACTGAGGTTCCCTCCAAAGCTGTATGCCTTAGAAGGCAAAATGTACTATGATATGTTTATACTTCTTTTGTAATTTTGTCTCCAGCAGCTTCTGAGGTACTGTGAATATCTGTTGGTGGTTGGATTCCATGTTGTGCTGGAGACTTAAAGGTAGCATTTGATATTGTCCCAGTACCCTATGACCTTTCACCAATTAATGTGGCTCAGTTCCATAGTCACAGACTTCTCTCTTGTTGCTAGTCAGCTATCTCAAAATGACTGCCCAGTATCAAAAGACATATCAGAAGATAGATGCTAGGAAATCCAATTTCTATCAGGAAAAGTGCAACAGTCAAGGATTAATTTTAAATGTCAACAGTCATTCAGAATTCTGGAGCAGCTGCTATGTACAGGTATTGTGACAGAGCTCTATGCCAGTGAAGTGGAGATAGGAACTTGAAGTCTTAATTTATGCCTCTCATTCCCCAACTTTTCTCCTTTTCAAATTCCACTTACCCCAGCCTTGAAATAAAATAATGACAACTCAATTTCTCTTTATATTCCTCTAAGGAGTTTGGGGACAATTACTACTTTTTTGTTGTTTTTGTATTTTGGGTTTTTTGTTATTGGTGGTGATGGTGGTAGTGGTAGGTTTTGTTTTGTTTCATTTCAGAATTTTGCAACATTAAAGAAATAATATCTAATACTGCAATAAAACATGAAGGAAAGGACATTTGTACAAATAGAGTAAGTATCTTGTATCTCATTATATTGTTTAAGGATTCATGTTTTAATTTTTATTTGTTTTTGTGCGTGTGTGTTTATGTGTGTGTGTGTGTGTGTGTGTGTGTACACAATGTGTACAGGGGCTTAGTAATGTCAAAAAATGGTGTTGGATTCCTTGAACCTGGAATTTCGAGTGCTTATGAACTTCCTGATGTGGGTACTGACAACTCAGATCCTCTCCATGAGTACGAATCTTTTAACTGCTGGTCCATCTCTTCAGCCATATATTTACTATTTTAAAGGTTTTCTTTGTAGAAGAAACCAAAAATAAATTTAAAAAATTAAATACCCAGTAAACAGAGAAAGTCAATGTTCTCATTGTAGTGACTAAGACTAAAGAAAGAGATAGATAAGAAACAGAATATTCCTGATGGTCTTGTCGAGAAAAAACAAACCAGATCGCTTGAGATCTAATTGGCAAAACATACTGCAGGGAGTTCTAATGACTTCAGAATGAACTTCAGACCTCAGAACAGACTTTTCCCTCACCAAGATCATTGGGTGATGATGTCCTTACACAGTAGATATTGTCCCTCAAAAAAAGTGTAGAAAAAATTCAGATCCAAATTAAATTAAGTATGGCTAATTGTACCTTCAGAAGCACAACAGAGTTCAGAGTCAAAGATTACCATGAGACTCTATCCTCTTTGTAAAGAAAGCCTATTTTCTTTACATCCTGGTCTATAGGTATAAAGATTCATATCTAGGACATATTTAGCACTTCTATTAACTCTTATGAAGATGTGGCAGTTTAGGAAACCACTCTCGTACATTTACAGATTGGGAAACATGAATGCAGAAATGTAAGTACTTTCTGTAGAATAGCTTATTTATAGTGTTTTGATAAAATTTAGCTTTAAGTTTTCACAGATTTTCAGGGTTTATTTTAGTCTTAATTATGTGTTGGGGAGCAGGGAATGAGTATATGTATGCAGCAGTCCATAGTGGTCAGACCCTTTGAAGCTAAGCTTTAGTGACAAGCATTTGTAACCTTTCTGAATTGGGTGTTGGGATCCAAACTAGGGTCCTTATGATAGACAAGTGATCATAACCACCAAGCCTTCTCTCCAGTACTGAGTCCTAGATTTTCTGATAATAAATTTGTTTTATTGGTATATCACTCATAGCAGAAAGTTTAGTAGAGCAGGAGACAAATCCAATAATGTTCAATAACATTCTTGATTCTTTTCAAATTAGTATGAAATTGGATGATGCTTTGGGTCTCACATTTACACAAAAATAAAGAAGAGAAGTAAGCTACACTAAACAATAAGACTCATTGATGTTTGGACCCACATTTATAGCTCCAATTACCACGTTGAAACATGAATTAGAATTCTTCTTTATGGGGCTGGAGATATGTCTCAGTGGTTAAGAGCACCATCTTCTCTTCCAGAGGACCCGGGTTCGATTCCCAGCACCCACATGGCAGCTAACAACTGTCTATAGTTCCAGTTCCAGGCAAACACCAAGGCAAATAAATAAATAAATAAATAAAGTTTTTTTTTGAAAAAAAAAAAGAATTCTTTTTTGTATTTTAAATCGTATTTAATCATTTTCTTTTTTAACCAAATTTTCCAATTTTATTTATTGTTTTTTGAAAATCAATATCAAACATTATATAAAAAAGCAAAACATTCAGAATAGATAACAAAAAAAACCCATACAGTAATAAAACCTCTCTTTTCTCTAAAATACATGAAACATAAATAATAAAATCTAAAGTTTCTCAAGCCAGGTTAGGCTCAGCTACAGATAAAGAAAGCACAGTAGGTCATAGCTAATGTCCATGGATGCACTATGGCCACCACAAATTTCTGCTAAGCAATCCTTCTACAGACAAACCAGAAGTTTGTTTTGTTTGGTTTTGTGTATGCGTGTGTTGTAAATCACTTTACTTACTCATCATCTTTCAATGAAAAACAAAAGTTTTTGCTTAAAATCCACTAATGAGTGATTACATCTCCTGCTTATCCTTTTGGGTTTGTGAAACCTCGCTCAGGAAGATATTCTCCAAATTCATCTATTTGCCAGCAAATTTTAGCATATCATTTTTTTCTTACTGCTGAGTAGTACTTTACTGTGTAGATGTACCACAGTTTGTTAATCCATTCTTCAGCTGAGGGGCATCTAGGCTGTTTCCAAGTTCTTGCTATTATGAATAATGTGGCTATGAACATAGTTGAGCCAATGCTTTTGGGATGCGAATGTGTGTCTTTAGGATATATGCCTGAAAGTTTAATGGTACTTAAATGTAAATTTTCAAGAATGATCATTTGGGGTTGGATAATCAGTTCTACAACCAATAGAAATACAGACATAAGAGCCTCGTCCCATAAGAATCATCTATAGCACAATTTCAGCACCTAAGGCTCAGGGGTCATTGTGGTAGAAGCATAAAAGCCAGATGAACACAGAGTTTGCTGTGATGTTGCTGTTTCCTAGGAATGTCAGAAGCTAGACTCATAAATCCTACCAGCATAATTCCCTAAACCTGAGCTGAATAAGCACAAAAATAGACATACTAAAAAGGATGAGGAAAAGCCCTATAAAGGCAAGCAGATGTCTGTGAGTTTGAGGCCAACCTGGTCTAAATAGTAAGTTCCAAGTCAATCACAAGTACAGAATAAAACTCTTGTCTCAAGTGATTATAACAGTAGTAGTAATAAGCGTATAATAATAGCAATAATAATGTTAATATATGTAATAAGATGTCCTTCATTATTTTCTTTTCATATCTCAGGCAAAAATGAGAATGGGAAACACGCAGCAGAAATTTCATATAAAATCTCCTTCTGAAAGAGGTGCAAAATCCATAAACTAGAAAGAAAAATTTGAGTTCAGACAGGATTCCTAACAGGATGCTCCCTATATCAAGGTGGAATTGACTCTTCATATGTGCAGTCCTTGCTACCAATTCTGTCCTCATAGAAATGCATTCTTATTCTTTCTAGACACATTTAATGAAAGGTCTGTGCATATATTTTGTGAATTGTTGTTAGTTGAACATCTTGTTTCCGGCAGGAAACAAGAGTTCTGTGTCTTGGACAAAGGAGGAGGAGCTAGGTCCGCCTCATGAAATGGCAGGTTTTTCATAAAACTCTCATTACCAGCCATTCAAAATTCTTTCCCTATTAGTTTCCATCTTATATTCTTGGGCCAAGCTTTAAGAGAACTTCTCAAAAATCACATTTCAAAATTTGCATGCTTTATTTATCTGCTCACTGGATATGCAAGTGACTTTTGTTGCTGTGGCAAATACCTGTGAAAGAAGTTTAAAAGAGGAGAAGGATTTATTTCAGCTCATGTTTTCGGGGGTTTCAGTTCATGGCTGCTTGGTATATTGTCATGGGCCTGAGGTAAGGCAGAATATCAAGTTGGAGGTTTAGTGGAACAGAGATGCTCATCTCATAGTAGCTAGAGAGCAGAAAGAAAGAGAGCAAGGGATTAAGGACAAGGTTTTTATTCCTAAGGCATATCCCAGCAACTATTTATTAGCCCGCACATTCCTACAGCACCATAAATTATGAATTCCTAAAGGAGGCCTATCAACCTATGAAACACTTTTATTAAATCAGAGAGTTCATTTATTAGTTACTTCTCCAAAGCATATCAACTGGCATTCTAGCTTATATTATATAAGACTTCAGAGGAACACTCTATTCAAACAATAATGCTCCCATTTGTGGATATTTGTCACTACAAAATATTCCCTAAGAGGAAAACAAACCACATGTGCATTCTTCAGTATTCAGAAACATTTACTAACATTAACAAGGTACTAGGAAGACATTTCCCTAGGTATCAGGCCACAGCAATCAGTTGGCATTTTATCAGTCAGAAACCAACAAAAACAAATGCCACAACTGACAGATGGTGATATCATGAAGAATAGAAGGCAAGATGAAAGCATACAGGATACACCAGTGTCACAGTAATAAGGAATTGTTGGGGTGAGCTTGTCAAAGCAATCAGAAATGCTTTCTTTTGTTATTTGACCCATGATAATCACCTAGAATAAAAAACTACTAGTAGAGGAAACAGAAAGTATAAAGACCACTTAAGAAAGCCTCATATCTGCTTGATGTACTTAGGAAAATGTGACCAATCAGTGCAGTTTGAGTAGAGTGATGGAAACTGAAATGAGGCAAATGGAAAACCGAAAAAAATACAGAGGACCATGAAGGCTACAATAACCTCTTAACTTTATCTTGAGTGAGGTAGGTACAGCATTCCAAAGACACATTGGTAGTCTGACTTTACATTTTGTTTTTGTTTTTAAGATTTCCATGTTTCATGGAGAATAAACTGGAAGGGATGACATTGCTTTGGACAGATGCTGTAGATCAACTGATATAAAGGTGAGGGATAGAACAGATTCTGTTTTTTCCAAAGTAGAGAAGAATGAGCTTGCTGCGAGGTTGCATAGAAATATGACAGAATAAGGGGACTCAGGAAGGTCTCCAAATTGGAAACATTCAAAGCTTGAAGATTTGAGCTGTATTGATTAGAACTTAAGGGATAAGTCTGAGATAGCTGAAGTAAAAATGCCATGAAACAATCTATGTCTCACAGAAATTCATGAAGTGTTGAGACTGCAATGATTCAATTACGAATTTCAAGGTATAAAAAACAAAGAAAGAACTCAGGACTGGCTTCCAAGAAATTCTAGCATTTACCATTTAAAACAAGGAAGAGGAAAGAGCACAGGAGACTGCTAAGGAATTCTCTCTGAGGCAGGAGAATGTGTCTGGGTAACAAAGGGTCCACAGCAAGTGATCACATAAGCAATACAAGAACTGGGGATCCAGTAAAGATTTGGCCATAAGGTAGTTCCTAATGACCTTGTATTCTACTTTCTTTTCTGTTACTGTAACAGAATACCCTCCTTAAGGCATCTCTGGAAAGGAGGGGTTTATTTTAGCTCACAATTCCAGGTTCCAACCCATTAGAAAAAGAATCAAGACAGTAGGAATTTTAAAGATCCAGTCACATCACATTCACAGAAATAATCAGAGACAAGTGAGCACATGCCCACTGCTCAGCTCCCAGGTTTTACTCCTGCACCATTCAGGGTCCATCCTACAGTGGTGGTGATTCCCACATCCAAGACTGTTCATTCCACTTCAATAAATTATTAAGAAAAATCCCACACAGACTTGCCCATGGGCCTGTAACATGATCCAGAAATTCTTTATTAAGAGTTTTCTCTGCTGAACCTAGGAAGTCTGAATTTGACAATTAAAACTACCTTGTCTTGATATAAAATGCTTTGTGAAATACTGATGATAAATGGTTAGATGGAGCAGTTTCAGGAATAATCTGAAAGGAAAAGAGGATACAAACATTTCAGTGTTTTTCCATAAGATGGCTTTGAGAAATGGGGCTATGTATGGGTTCAGGAACAAGGATAGAGTAAATGAAATACCACTGATGTAAAAAAGATAGGCATTGTTAACAGAAAAGGAAGAGAACTGATGAGTAGAATGGAGGCGACAATGACAGGGTGATGTTTTTGAACAGCAATGAGTGAGATTGCTGTCCAAGAGCAGCTGGTGATGGGTAGGAGGAGCTGGAAGCTATTTCATTTTGATAATAACTAAGAAGAGCTCCTGAGTATTTAGTATGTGAGCACCTAGACAGTATCCTGTGATTCTTTGAGTGAATCTCCAGGATATATCACACTGCTGGACAAAAAAGGCACTCAGCATATGTGCTGAAAATGGGCCATATGTTACTAACTCCGCTCTTAGAAAATATCTAAGAAGAATTCCTGTGTTAGAACTTTCCTTGCATTTTTGCTTGAATCTGACTGTAAAGTGGCAGACAGTGAGAGAGAAAGAGTAGCTTTTCAAATAAGCTCTAAAGATTCATCTCATAACTTTAAACATGCACCTTCCTTTCTAAAACTGAGATTTGGATAGAAAAGCATAGGGTGTGATACTTTTAATATAGAGGTTTCTGGCTATCTGTGGCTGTTTTTACCCTCATAATAACTGTTAGATATAACCCTTGGCTTTGTCATTTTGGCTAAATTTCCAGAACTGTATGTAAAGTGTTTTCTTGAAATATTGAAAATGAACTTACATTTTAAATTCATCATCTTTTTGCCTAAAAGTAGCTTATTCTTTTACTGTAGAGATTTTATTTTGTGTAGGTTTCCTTTCTCCTTCTGTGTTCCACATGAAGCATGGAAACTGTAGGGTACATGAAAGCCAGGAATACTGGGCTAGAGATAAACAAACACAAAAAGGTAAAATAAACAAACAAATAAATAAATATTGCTAGAATAAGATCTGAATTTGAATTAATGAAAAGAGAAGAGGTCTGTGTTCATCAAAAATCTACTGGGCCTAAACTCTATAAATAAATACTGTCTTTCACACACTATAAAAATAAAAACACAACCTTTAGGTTTAAAAAGACAATATTTTGAACTTTGAGGTGCATTGTTTTAAAAGAGTTATACTGACACATACTTGATCTGTATTACTATAACACAAATTTTATTTGATATTATAATATAAACCTGGAGCCAGATATTGGGGAAAACCTGAAATAACAGACAGACAGAGAAAGAAACCACAGCCACTTCTCACCCACCCAGCTCCTCAGACCTGTCTCCTACTCTAAATCTCCATCTCTAAACTTCTCTCCCAGCTATTTTACTTCCTGGTCCAACTTTCCTAGGGGTAGGATTAAAGGTGTGTGCCACTGCTGCCTGGCTCTGTTAGTCCTTGACCTCACAAAGATCCAGACAGATCTCTGACTTCCCAAAGATGGGATTAAAGGCTTGGGTCACCACCCCCTGTTTTATGGATTGGCTCTATGGGTGGCTCTGTCCTCTGATATTCCATACTACTTTTTATTAAATATACAATATATCACTATACATTATTAGCTTTAATCTTAGAACAACTGTACACCATGGATATTTTACCATATCACATAAGATTAGAAAACTAAAACAAGAAAATGTAATTATATATTTGAATGACCATAATTACCAGAATCTCAAGCCAGAAGTATCTGTTGCCAGAGAAACACACTTTTTGTCCTGCTGTGATGTCCCTCAAGGGACACAAAACAGCCAATGAACATCTCATTGCAAGAAGATAATGTAAGATACAATTATTAAATGAAATTCAATAGATGATATCAATGGACCAACATTTTAGTTATTCACACTTGCTAGCTAATGTATATGATTAGTTACAGGTAGTTTATCTCTGCAAAATTGAAAAGGTATTTTTCATTTATTTTTAAATCACTCAAATTACCTTGAATTGAACATTAATTAAAATATATCATGATAGATATGATGCTTAGAGGAATCCCAGGTGAGAAAAACTTGCTTTACCATCAATCTCGTAGGTTAAAATGAAGAGAAAATAAGTCAAATTTAGCCTATCCTCTATGAATGAATGCATGTATCCATACACATTGCTACCAGGCAATTTGGGGTGGAGGATAAAGTTAGATTCAGGATGAGAGACTTGTATAGGCTAAGCCTGTTCTCCCAGCAATTAGGAAGATGTAGATGGTACTGTAAACTTACTGGGAAGAGTGTTAAAATAATTCATTTATCACAAAAGTCAACATATAAAATACATTTAATAACTACTGTGGTATCATTAGGAACTACAGAGTGAGGCACCAATGTTCATCTCATAACCTTTGATAAGCATAGAGACCTGACTCCATGTAGAGAACTAATTTTTAGAAACTAAAGATGATTATACTTGATTTAAAAAAAACTAAAGCACATTTCTTATTAAATTGCTTCTTGATGCCAGCTACTCTTGCAGTTCCTGTCTCTGTCAATGACTCCAATAAAACACAAGAAGATGAAGTTTAAATCTGGCTAAGAATTTAATAATGTATATGATCAACATAGTATCTCAAGACATATTCCAAGTCAACAATTTTCAAAGATTTATTAACAATATGGAAAGATTGTAATAATTTTTTAAATCTTGATTTTTGTTTTCTTAGAATAGACCTGTCTAAACCTTTAGTACCTACACAGTTACCACAGCTTCTCATTAGGTGAGGAATTCATGTCCATTCTTAGAGAGAAATGGTATTTTCTCTCTCCAAATGTTATAACTATACATCACTTTTGCAAGGTCAGAACCCTAGAGGGAATGTTTTTATTTTTAAAATCTTTAACCCCACAAATATAAATACCATTTTTCAGGATTCTATAAAAGTTTCTTTTTTCATTAAGTTTTTCCTCTGCTTTACTATCTATCTCTGTCACCCCCCTTGCACAAGTTTTTGAAGGCCAGGACTACTGTCAGATGAATGTTATTTCTACATAGATCTTTAAACCAGGTCCTGGTATGCATCACTTTTTGTCATATTCATTTTAAAAACTCATTGTGTTCCAGACATATCTAAACATTGTATTAATTTTGTTTTTGCCAGAAGTATCTAATAAGGGTATTGAGCACTCTATCCAGTACTCAAAATAATCCTAACCAAGTCCCAATATTGTGCCTGTTTTGTCAGTTAGGAAGCTAAAGCTTTGAACACAGGAGCCATGATTAATATCCTATCACTGGGGGGTATTACTTGGGCTGTGTTACTCCAGAGCCCATGAACCACAGCATCATAGGTAAGTACTCAATTCTAAAAGCAAACAGATAAAGTCAAGGAATATTTTGTTGTTGTTTTGTTTTATTTTATTTTTCTTTTCTGCAACCCTCGGACCTAATGTAGACAAATGATCTCATTATTTTCAAAACCAAAGAAATTTCTTCATATGAAAAGAATAGACCAAGACAAGGAGTTAAATATTTATTTGCCTTTTGAAAAACAGTGATGCTTATTATATCTGAACATTCAAGTTTATTCTCAGTGACTTGTAAATTGCCAGTTACTTAGACTTAATTAGTTATAAAGGCTTTGGCCTTGCATTAAAAGTGGCAAAGTAATGAATGAATTGTTCAGTACTTACTTATGCAGTTAAAACTAGTTATTCAAACCATTAACCTTAATTTTCTGTTCCACTCCAAGAGAGGTGAAAGCAATGGCTTTAAACATTTTCTAGTTATTGCTAATCCTCATAGTTGATTAACATTAATCACAATGCTCTTGATTATCAGTAGTATATCAAGGCTGCAGAGAAAACCATCCCAGATTAGATATAAGTGTAAGATGGGTGAGTTACAAAGGAAGGTAGTGTGATCACCCATTGCTCACCAGGTATAGTTCTTTGGATTACTTTCTCATCTTGCTCTCCAAGGTGGAAATTTAAGGAGACAACAGAGTAGTCACTTCAAAGATTAAATAAATATAGAAATGAATAAAAACATGATTAATAACTCTCAGATTTTAGTTCTTTTTTATATATTCTTTGAAATTTTCATATCTCAATGTAATACATTCTGATCTTATGCATATTACCTTTTACTATCTCCTTTCCGCCTTACAATAGGCCTTCTCCCAAAACAGTCTTACACCTACTATCCTGTATTTTTTATTGTGTTTTTCTTTTTTGAACCACACAGTAAACCAGGTCCATCCACACAAGCATTAGTGTGGTGTTGTCCTCTGCTTCTTGGCCAACTCACCAGAGACTACACAACTGAAAACAATGTCTGCCCATTACCTAATAGTCATCCATTGCCAAAGGCTTCTCTCTCCCATGGGCAAGAGCCAAAAACTCTTCTTTCATCATCCTGAATGTTGATGGGCACAGTTCTGTCTTGATAATCAAGATTCTACTTGGTAATAAATATACCAATAATCTATTTGTTTTGCATAGACAATAATTAGCAATGAAAAGTTTACTTAACACTGTAAAGTGAATCTCAGTCATTCAAAGGGATGCATAATGTTAAAAAATATTAAGCATACAAGTCAATAAGACTTGAGACTGAATATCCTGCAGAGACCCTTGAAACTGGACATGGTCCAGTGTCATAGGAGCCTTCGGTGCTCAGAAGACTCAAGAAGCATACTGTCTACCTTCTGATGCAAGCTCAGTCTTTCTTATTTGCACTCCGTTATTATTACTTCACTTCAGATGCCCAAGTGAGAGTTCTACTAGTAAACTCTTTGGCACATACTAAGTACTTCTAAGACTAGTTGAGTTAGTGTCTTTGTCATTTTATTTTTTAATATTTTTATTATTTTATGTTCATTGGTGTTTTGTATGCATGTCTCTGAGAGTGCCAGATCTTGAAGTTAGAGACAGTTATTAGCTGCCATATGGGTGCTGGGAATTGAACGTGGGTCCTCTAGAAGAGCATCAGTGCTCTTAACCGCTAAGCCATCTCTCCAGTCCCCAGTATTTGTCATTTTAATCCATGAAATTTGTCACAATTTTTGCTGCTTAGGAATATGAAGCCCCATGGCTACTTCAAACAGAATTCAAATCTCTTTTAGCTATACAAAACTGTGTTTCTTTTCAGTCACACATAGAAAGTAGACAGTTGTATATGGAGAATGGAGGAACATTAATGCTTATTACTTTTGTATTTTCGTTCTTAATTTTCTTTTCAGAGGCCAAAGAAAGAGCAGGTGGAACAAATCTTAGTGTTTAGTTAGTGATGAGATTCAAATAATAAATTCATGACAGAGGGTGAGAAAATTGTGGCTTTCTAATGCTGCAACCATTTAACACAGTTTCTCATGTTGTAGTGACCCCAACCATAAAATTATTTTTATTGCTATTTTATGACTTCATATAAATTTGCTGATCTTTTGAATCATAATGAAAATCTCTGTGTTTTTGATGATCTTAGTCAACTCCTGTGAATCAATCACAATTCTGAAAGCATTTGTTTTCTTATATAAAATCCATTTGAATAAATTTAATTATTTTTTAAATCAACAAATAATTTCATAGCTCCTTATCAATTTTCCAATACAGTATCTAAATTTGTGAAATCTGTTAATGTGAGTCTAACTTAATATGTATTAACTTGGCTTTTATAATTTAATATTCAAATGTTTACCTTTATCTCTGCTATTAAACTGTGTCCATCTTAAGATACTTTTAAAAAAAAATTGAGCAAATTCTAGAAACAATACCTTCCCTTACTACCACTTTTAAAGACTGACATTGGAAAGTCTTCAGCTAATATCCCAATTTAAACAAATAATGGATTCTACAAAACAAGGCTGAGTTAATGCATAGTTTTATGGTTAGGGAATGTTGACAGGATTTCTAAGGATTTGTGTTTCATCTCAGGATGAAGAGAGGAAAAAAATCACACTGGAGAAGCTGTGAAGAATTCTGGGGTAGAATGTTACTAGAATACTCAGTAATTGATAAAGATGTCTCTCAGATGAGCTTGTTTATCTGGGATTGGTGCACTGGGATTAAACAAGCAAGAAAACTATGTTTATATTTTATGAAAGATGTGTGTAGATTTTCTAATCATTTTCTCAAGGTAAACTTGAGCTACGTAGAACATACTATAAGAATTCTTAGTTGATGTCTTTTGCAGGGACTTCACTTGTGACAATGTATGGGGAGCTTCCTGAAGTTTCATGTGGTGATAGATTGTATATCTAATAAAGTTTGCCTTAAAATCAGAGGATAGAGACACCCGCAGGTTTAGCTGTGAAGGTCAGGGGGTTGTGACTCATGCCTTTAATCCTAGTAGTTGAGAGATAGAGACAAGCATCTCTGCAAATTCAAGACCAAATAGAGCCAGGTGGTGGTGGCACACACCTTTAATTCTAGCACCAGGAAAGTTGAAAACGGAAGTGAGATATCCAGACATAGAAAGAGGAGACAGGAGTCAGCCCTTAGGCTGTGACACCCCCTCACACCCCAAGATTTTTCTCACATTAAAGAAAATGAGAATCAGTTTACAATGGAAGGAATTTGGTCTTTGATAATACTTTAGGCAGGCTGAAAATGGAACCATTAAAGAAGAGGATAAGTAATGTAGATGAAAATTTTATGATGTTTACTATAAATATTATTTGCTTGATCATTCTTGCTTTAGCCTGAACAGTTGGTTTATATGAGCACCAAATTGGTTGATATGAGTGCCAAGATACAAGTATTAGAAAACCTTGTTAAAACAGATTGTATTAATATTCAGACTCAGACAGAGGAATTTAAAGGAGAACCAATCTCAACATTGCATTATAAAGTTACATAGAACAGCCTGAGGCTTTCAAACAGCCAACCTTTATCTATTCAGTAACCTTACAGGAATTTCCAAATGATAGGTATTCTCAAGGTTCTGTAAGAACTGAGTGAACGCCTCTGCAAATGTTAGATTTGAAGAGACTCAAGGAAGCAATAGTCTCATATGGCATACACTCATAATTTATAAAGCAGATGTTGAACTCATAGTTAACTTGCAATAGAATTATCCCTAAAGACTAGACAAATATGGTTACAGTGGTTTTGGAGGTACAGTGGTACCCTATTACAATAAAGGATCTGGTGGAAAGATATGGCTAAGACCCTTGAATAACACAGTAGGGTTAGAGGTATTAAAATTTCCCAAGGTTATGCTAATGTAGAAAGGCAATTTTTATATGATGACAAATATACCCTGGCTTTATGGCATATGGCTGCCTAAAATGCTTTGGATAGAATTGAAGAAGTTAAAAAAAAAATTGAATCATTTACAAAAGTGATCCAAGACCCAAAAGAAATCTTAACTAATTTTTTACACAAATTAACTTCTGCAGAAGTTATGCAAATAATAATTGAATTTCTGGCTTTTGCAAATGCTAATTCACAATGCAAAAGGATAATTAGGCTATTAAAAACAAGATCCTCACCCTTGGAGAAGTTGATCCAGGATACAATTAATATGGAATCTCATAAGTATAATGTTGTTTGGGTGGAAGAAGTTATTTCTAAAGGTTTGAAGGAAAATTAAATATCAAATGTTACAACTGTAGAAGAGGTCACCTAGAAGGGGTCTATAAACAAGGCATTCCTAGAAATAATGATTTTATTGTTGAAATAACCACAACAGAATGTTCCTTCCTTCTGAAGTATGCAATGAACAAACAAATGTAGGTCTACAAGGGACAGACAAGGTAACTTTTTATATCCTGGAAATGCCCTGAGGTGCCTGCCCCTATCAAATTCAGTTCAGTTCTATTCTGTCATCATGGAGGAAACACATTTCCAAAGCAATAAAAGAACTTATGTCTACTATTTTTTTTTTTTTAAAAAAAAGTGCTAATCTGGATGATGGAAAAGCTGTAGAAAAAGAAAAAAAAAACACACACACACACACTCAGGAGAAACCATAACTCAAAATTCATAAAGAATAGAAAGGGAACCGCCCCTAGATTAGTGTTGGGCAAGGATTTTACCTTTATTTCCACAGGTGAAGAAAAGGTACGGATAACATCAAAATTAATAAAGTTTCAATTCCAAAAGATTAGAGAGAAACAAACAAAACAAGGCAATTGCTTTAAAGGAGATGAAGTCCTATATTAGATAACGAACAAAGGATCAAAGTGTTCAGAATGTTAAAAATCCCTGGCTCTCTTCCCCAAAGGCATGGGAGGTTTTGAATTCTTTCTTGTTAAGGTTTGTAGCTGCAAGGATTATTTTCAATAATAATATAGACGGGGGTATTGGTTTGCAATTCATGATAAACATTTCTCCTTGAGGGGACATCAAAACAGGTTTATTTTAATCAGTGTATTCCTAGTCCTGCCCAGCTTTGAACTCACTGTACAGACAAACTGGCCTCAAATTCAGAATGTACCCATTTTTTTTTTACCTCAGGAATGCTACAATTACAGTGTTATCACACCTAGCTGTATGTAACTTTTAAAAGCTAGAGTACAGTTTAGATTTGCATTTCTCGGATGGCTACAGATGTTGAGCACTTTTTCATGTGCCTTTCAGCCATCTATAATTTTTTTTGAGAATTCCCTTTTTAGTTCTGAACCCCATTTTTAATTGTGTTATTTAAGCTTCTGAGCTCTAGTTTCTTGAGTTCTTTATTTATTTTAGAGATAAATCCTCTATCATTTGTAGGGTTGGTAAAAAAAAAACTTTTCCCATTCTGTAGGCTGTTGTTTTGTCTTATTGACTGTGTCCCTGCCCTTACAGAAGCTTCTCAGTTTCAGGAGGTCCCACTTATTGATTGTTGTTCTTAGTGTCTGTGCTACTGGTTTTATATTTAGGAAGTGGTCACCTTTTCCTATGATGTCCAAGAGTTCCTGATTTGGAGACCTCAGTCCTAATATAAGTCAGTGAACAGAGTTATTGTAAGCTAACTCATTAAACAAGTACTAGATGTACTTCTAATGTGTTGAAGGTCTGGGAATCAGGATCTGCTTGTTAGTGCAGTGTACATTAAAGTATTATGACTTGTCTAAATGATGGGTAAGAAGTCTAGAAAGCACATTTCACCCAAATTCAGGAGAGTCTAAGTACTCTAGTATGTTATGTAAATATATACAAGACATTTCCACAGTTATTTTATCACAGAATCAGTTCTGAACTATTAGAGAGCAAAACTTTGTGCTAAGCATTTCTTCCATAAGTGCTGGATAAAGTTGAATGGCTCAAAAATAAAGTTATAAGCCAAGATTTTAAACTTTAGTGTTTTTCTACATTACCTGTTACACAGGATTGTGTTCTAGACAAAACCTTGATGCTGCTACATTATTTTATTGGGATGTTTTACAAGTGTTTCTTATTTTTCTTAGTGGGGGGAGGTATTGTGTTTTTCACCAGTTAAATCAAATGAATGTATTTATTATAATTTGAATCCAAAAGAATTCAACAAAATGCTATTCTTCTGTCAGAAGCACTATTCTCTATCTCTTTCATATTCTAATCTTATACTCTCTATTACGGAAACCAATTGGTCACTTTGATTCCACAACACTGATTGAGGGCTGCTTGAATAATTAGATCATTTTCACTAAAATTAACATACACACAATATGTTTCCTTTAAAATGATTTACAATGAATTCTTCAAAGACACTTGTATATTTTTTATTGTGAGATTATATGTCTTTAAAGCATACAATAACCAGGCTACCCTCCACAACCCCAGAACAGCAAAATAGCAGGAAGAACTTAAGAGAGACACCCAATATATACCTGTTGGGAAGCAGAAACAAAGAACGCCTCCTGAGTAAATTGGGATCCTAAGGGGGAGTGAGCAAGGGATGGTGGGAACAAATCATGAAAGAAAGTGATGGTATGTGGGAGAAGGAACAGAGAGGGAGTACAAAGTAATGGATATCTTGATAGAGGGACCTATCTTGAAGTTGAAAAAAAAAAAAAAAACTGGTACTAAGGAAACATCCAAGAACCCATGAAAGGTTGTTCCCCAGATAGGACTCCAAGCAATAGTGGAGAAGGTGTCTAAATAGAATAGATCTTCCCTTATAATCAAATGAATGACCATCCTAATAATCATTATAGATATTTTTGGTTGTGAGCAATCATCTCTCACAATCCCAGAAAGATAAGCAGGGGATATGCACACTCATTAGTGGACTTTAAACAAAAAAGCGAAAAGCAAAGCATGTCCAAGCTGCAAACCACAACCACTGAACAGCTTGGGATCTGAAACACCTTGGACTGACACCTTGGAGCACATTCCCTCCAGAGGAACACCTGACCCAGTCTTGATGTTGGGGTAAGAAAAGCAGATCTGCCTGGAGTAGATGCTGAACTAAGCCACACTGGGGCATTGGAACCTCCTGCCCTTGCTGGAGAGGAGATAAAGTGATGGGAAGAAGAGAGAGTGACTGGAATGGGTGGGAAAGGGAAGGAAGTTTGAACAAGGGGATACATGGATAAAAAATATGACTTTATTCATAATAAAAAAGAACCCAAAATTTAATCTCCTTTATATAACTGCTGGATTAACCCAAACTATATATTTTGAAAATGATTTGACTCTAAAATTGAAATCAAATAATTTGTTACTTTGGATAAGAGGTTTTGTCTTTATTTTACAGAAAATGAGAGGCTTTGGATTTATTCTGGGTTAAAGAAGATAATGTTTGATTGAAGGAGACCCCCTGAAAAGTCTCTGACAGGAATGGATAGCCCAGATGATCCAACATTTCAGAGCACCTCTATTGCAGTTTCCTCTGAGCTCTGCATTCAGAACAACTTCAATGAGATGACACAGTTTTATAGACTACTCCAGTTGGGACTTGACCATAATCCTGAATGTCCCAGAATCCCCATAAGATTACCAGCATTCCCAATCATCAGGAAGTAGTCTAGAGAACTACACCCACATCCTCCCAAATAGATTATGGATGTTTGTCTTTGTTTACAGTGTTGGTTATAAGTTGTTATAGATAATGGTGAAAAAAAAGTTATACAAAGGAAAAAAAACTTTAAAAAAAGTCATTATAGAACCTTCATCCAGTAATGGATGGAAGCAGAAGCAGAGATTCATAGCTAAGCACCAGGTTGAGCTCCTTGTCCAGCTGAAGAGAGAGAGAAGAGAGAGAGAAAATGAGCAAAGGGACCAGGATCATGAAGAAAAGACTCACAGAGAGGACTAACCTGAAGCACTGGGAGCCCATAAATTCTGAAATGACAGCTGAAGAACCTTCAGGAAAAAGAACTAAACCCTCAGAATGTAGATGACAGACAAATGAGCAATGTGAGGAGTTTGTGGAGCCTCTTGTAGTAGGACCAGAGTATATTCCTGGTGCATGAATTGACATCTCAGATCCCATTCTCTACAAAAAAAAAATCTAACTCAGCCTTAATACAGGGATGAGGAACTAGGACCTAATTCAACTGAATGTGCCAGACTGAAAGGACTTAACCTTGAAATTCCTTGACCTCCCTGGGGAATGGTAGGGTGGGGGGGAGTCTGAGGGAGGACTGGGAGGAAGGAAGGGAGGTGGAGCTGTGGTAGATAGAAAAAATTAAATAAAAATTCATATCATATAATAGAAAAAAAGATATTATATGTCTTTCCAGAAATCTCTAAATTTGTTTTACCTTTGATTAGTATTATCAAATTCTAAGTGGACAAAATTGTGGCTTCAATTATAGGTCAGTTTAAGTATCTGAACTGAATCAGGAAGCTTAAGATCAACAGAAATTTACAGGAATTTTGCACAAGTGATTTACCCAAGTTGGGATACTTAATGGTTCAATGATACATGTTTATATTTTTTGCATGAAAGATAGGAATTCTTTATGAGTTCTTTAGCATTCTTAGTGAGTCTTGATTCTGTTTCATTTATTTTTACTAAATATAAATATTAACTTTACTTTCTTGTTTCCCACACAATGATTTGTAAGAAAACCTTCCATTTTATTCTAGTACACATGCATCCCATTACACTATTCCATCACCAAACAGATCTTCCTCTTAACCAAGAAAAACTGAAAGTCTTTTCAGTGGTTACTAGTGACATGAGTCATGGTTGTTAGTGGAAATGTTAATCCAAAGAGACTTGATAAAGTGTATACAGAAAACACAGGTGTCAAGTGCTTAGCCTACTGTGGAGTTAATTTTACTCTCGTTGGATTCTGACAGATCCTAGAGATTTGTAAAACTAGAGAAACAAACAAAATACTTGTGAACTTATTATATCAATTTTCACATTGAGTCATCAAAGCAAAGCTGAAAAACAAAAATATCAAAATCCAACCAATGGCTTTGGCAAGCCTGTGATTTCAGCAGTTGTGGGCTGAGGCAAAAAGAACAGGAGATTAGAGCCATCCTGTATTGTACACTGAGATGCTGTCTCCAAATCAAATAAAGATAAGAAATGTCTTGAGAAAGAATGAGATCAGGATGTCCTTAAAATATGTTCAACAAATAGGACTAATGTCCAGTTTGCATGTAATTTTCAACTTTATGTTAAACATCTTGGAGAAACTATGTCTAGATTTCTCTCAACAAAAAATTGCAGAGTTGAGTTATTTACATACATTTTGAAAGAACACAAAATTAGCACCCATACTGTGCTGATTTATCTGACTTTACTGGAACTCTTGGAAACTGGATCAGTGTAGCTGACTGGCTTTCTTGCTATATCAAACTATTCAGATGTGACTGGCTATATCATGATAGAAAAGATATCCATAACATGTTTCAATTTTTTGATTCTCTAATAATTTAGACAAGTTATCTATGTTTTAAAGCTTTGATTTTTTTTTCATTTCACACATCAAGGTTTTGGCAACTATTAGCAAAGTTCATCAGAATTAAAAAGCAAAAACAGGGGCTATAGCATTTCCTCATCAATACACAAAGATCACCTTTTGTAAAGTTTTCAAATTGGGAAGTCTTTTTTTAAGGACTTTCTAAACTACATATATGGATCTATATATGCATGCACCTGGATACTTGTGTACACAGGTTTCAACCTGGCTTATGTTTTAGTACAATAGCTTCATGTCTAGGAGATGTCACATAGGCACTGAATTTTGGCTCATGTTCACAATATGTTCCCATAATAAAGATACAGATTAAAGTGAGAAAAATGTTGTAATTACAGTCTTTTAGATCCTATACTTTGAAATGTCTCCTTTTAGAAGGTATCATCAGTTTACTTTCTCAAAACTGATTTCAGCATTATGGCCAATGTTTTATGAATGCTGTAAATGGGCACAAATTGGAGAATTTCTTGATATTGTGAGTAATAAATATTGTTGTCAGGAGCCTTAGGCTTTACTATACACATTAGAGGAAAATACTTTCCGAGGAGAATTGTTAGGAGTTACAAGGGAATAAATCACTATTGAAATAATAATAAAAAGGCAATTACATGCTGGGCTGGATATTCTTTGAATAGTCAGGTGCTAATAATTTTACTGTATTAAGGAGGGCTTAAATTTATACTGATCTCCTTATTTGGATAGCATTTGTTTCAGAATTAGGAAGGATTGATGCCATTCTTTTTCAATGAAAGTTATTATCTTGACCCTATTATTGAGAGACGGAAATTCTTAATTCAAGGGTACTTTAGAATGATGACTATAGTATTTATTAGCTACAAATAGGATATTAGCTAAGTACTAAATTGAAGTCATTCATGCATTTTTATGTTGTATTGTAGCTGATAAAAGATTCAGTTTTGGCTTTCATTGTTCGTGTGTGTGTGTGTGTGTGTGTGTGTGTGTGTGTTGCCTAATAGTTCACTATGAAAACAACTCAATGTAGTTTCACCAAAGCTTCCTCTGCCCAATAAATACAGCAGATACTAGAGTGACTGCACAAGGGTGAGGCGTGCTGCAAGTCCTGTGTACATTAAATTTCAAAGAAATAGAAAAAAAATGAGAGCATGGCACACTCTCTGAGCTTTCATTCTTCAATGACACACCTGTTTCTCACATTAGGCCATTATAAACTTTCTGATGTCAGAGCCTTCTAATTCTTCTTTGCAACCTCAGTACCTGGCACAAGTCTTCAATAGAGCAAATACTTAAGAGTTTCAGGGTAAATGGAAAGGTAAGAGCGTTGGATGGGTATTAATATTTTGATCCTTGAAACTGAATATTTATAAATACTTAATTTGAAATAGAAAATCCCACTGAGCCCATAGATAGAAAATCAGTAACATTTACAAAAGGAGGATACAATAATATGTTCAGCTATTTTCAACCACTATGCAAGTAGCTCATAAAAGGCTTAACACTCCATGCTGGAGAAAAATAGAGAAACAAATATAAGATGTTACTTTATAGGCTTGAATAAAAAGGCAGAGCAAGACACCACCAGTATCTACTGTCTCTACGCTTTGCCTCTCTCTTCTGAGCACTGGCTCTACTCCCAGCCACACTTATCAGAACCAGACTCCTTTGAGGCCATTGCGCATACAAATGCTTCCCTCTTACTTCTCTAACTGTCTCTAAAAACTGTCATCTTTAAGCTGAATTTTAAGGCTCTTCTGTCCTAATCAAAGCAGTCAAAATGGCCTATTCGTGTTCTGTTCCTACATCATCCTGAATCTACTGTTCCAACTGGAATTCAACTGCTCATTTCAAAATCTTAATTAAAATATCCTTATTTCTCTCCTCTGTCTTCTCCCTCCCACCTATTCCTTCTATCTCATCATGTACCTCTACCTCCCCAAATTACAGCTTTCTCTTCCTTAATATTTTTATATCATTTGCATATATATTTAAACCAATAAACATAAATATAACCTGATAACTCTATTCAGTGTTGCCGACACCTATGTATTTTTAGGAAAGACCACTTCATGTTGTATAACCAATATGGAAGCTAACCCTGGAAAAAATTTATTCGCTTTCTCTTTATGGTTGTTAATTGCTTTTTATTTCAAGTGGGGCTGGATAATATTGTCATCTACTTTGGAATGGCAACTGTTGCTGTAACTGTTCCTTTTGATCTATTAGTTGATTTTTTTTTCTTTCAAGCGTTTTAGAATATAAGGTTCTGGAAGGGAGAACTACATGCTACTAGCTTACTCATGGAGTTCCCTGGCTCAGGAGACTGTATTTTATAGCCATTAAGAATATTATAGTTAGCCTAAGGTGTATTCCAGAATAAAACACTTAAGCCAGTGAAATATAGTTTTGTAAATAGCTGTTTACCATTTCTGCATTTACAGAAATCAACTTTGATTCTATTTTTATATCATGAGTCTGATATATCATTCTTCTGATTCTATCCAAACACAGAAGAAATTTGAATTGCCTCTAAACATAAAAGATGCTACTCAGGCTCCACATATGTTGCAGGTAGTATTCATCAATGACCTATGTAAACATGGGAAAAAAGAAGATACAACTATACTGTTTCCAGGAAAGAGGCTGGTGAAGAGGTCAACATACTGAACACAGCGAACTGCGTGACCTACATAATCATGGTATAAAAATTAGTTTCTGGTTTGAAGTAGGTATAGAGTGGTTAACTGTTTCAATGAGAGGTTGAATTTCTTCATATTTTAAATACAAGGGATATGTTATGGACACTCTTGGAACTTTCTTGTATCTAAATATTTATTATGTACTAATTGGATATCATTGATTAACTCAATACAGATTCACTGTAGAAATGAAATAAAAAAAAAATCTCATTGTAGGTAAATTTCAGTATTCTGAAAACTCCAAATAATATTTATTTCTTAGGATTGCTGTGAAGATGGAATGAGATAATTGTTTAGTTCACATAATATTACCAACATTCAATAAATTTTAGATACTGCAGACTTCTCCAAGTAGAGGGAGATATACATATAAATTGGAAGGGAAAATAAAGGCCAGTTTACAGATATACACATTTCTAAGAAAGTATCACCTAAAGTGTTCAAAGTGAAAACACTAGTACATAACTAAAATGATATTTTTCACAGTTTTCCTGCTTGGGAACTGAATGGCAGATTCACAATTTACCATCTGTATGGCATAAAAGACATCTTTTTTGTTATCAGATCCTCCAATCCCTTCTAGATAAAGGAGTTAATAAGAACTGTCCATAGTTTATGAGGATTAAAGATAGTAGCATATTTCCCTTCTAAAATTTATAAATATTAGCTAATGGAATGTGTTCAAAGTTTAAATTAGTGCAGCAATTATGATCAGGCTACCCTACCATAGTCTTGATACAAGGTTGCATTATTTACTTGTATTTCTTCCTTGAATATAGATAGAAATGTCCACCTTAACACCACCAGATTACTTTAAAATCATCACCTGCCTGAGTTGCATCTTTGTCTCTTCTTATCACTGGTGGATCAGAAATGTGTTTATCTGTTGTATTTGCAGACAGGATATCAATAAACAGGCAGAGCCCACTGAAAAGCTGATTTCAGGGTGAGTGGTCCTCACAGAGTGGTGAAGTGGACAGAAACATCACTGAGATGCTACCAAGGGGTCAGTGTTATCAGAAATCAGACTACACAACTCATGCCTCAATGCTTCAGTGTGATAACACTTATGAATTGTCTATTCTAAATTCAAAATTTTCCCCTTGAACCCACTGGGATTCTATGTTCATCTTGTCACTTCAGATCAACTCAAGGAAATAATTGGCATTAAACCTTACTAATTTGTTCAGCTCCAAACTTTGCACACTCTAAGTATCTGCTAAACACTTATTTAATGAAAGCTATAACTTACTCAAAGCAAATCTGCAGTCATGTTGCAATAGGGAACTGGCCCAGATTCTTTAGAAAATGGAAAAAGGGGAAGAATTCATAATAAAAGATATTAAAGTGCCAGTGGCCTATGACCTTGTAATCTTACTTCTATGAAATAATTCAATAGAAAAATAAAGTAGTATCCATGATGATATTCTATGATAGGCAATATTTGAAAAAATATAAATATTTAATAAGGCAGAATTGCTCAAGCAAATTTCTGGATCTTGTGTGCTATTACACTCACTCTAAAAAAAACAATTATAAAGACATTATTGCAATATTTTAAAAAGCAACATTTGTTAGCAGCAGTAGCATATAAAAACCCCAATTATGCTATATTAATAACTATATAAAATACATATAACCATGTATAACTGCTATTAAAGAATGCAAAAAAAATGAAAAGTTGTTAACTCATGATTTTTCAAATTACTGGTATTTCCTTAGTGGAAAGTTTGTTTGTTTTTTTTTTTTTAACAATTCAAGACGAATAGAAAAAAGAGCCTTATGATTTCTCTTGTTATACAGTAGTAGGAGCAGAAGCAGGAATGCTAAATACCATTGTGTAAATCTTTGTCAGATTGTTATAGAAGTCACACCTACGTCCATTGAACATGCAACATGATGATGGTTGAGTGCACTGTCCTTCTTCATCACTGGATATAAGTTTGTTAAGATCCATGAGAGGGGAGACTGTGTATTCTTTATCCCAATTGTTTATATTCTGCATATTTACATTCACAGTAATTTACAAAGTATTTAATCATAATTTTTTGAAAATAACATATAGGTATAATTTACAATTATAGTAAATTAGAAGTAAAATTTAGTAGATTTGTAATTTACTACAGACAAAGATAACCATTTTAGAAAAACACCTTTGAAGATATTTTATTGCAATTATTTCTGATGTTCAAAAAATAATATTCCTATGACATATGGTGCATAAAACATGCCATTCTCATTCACTGGCTAATATTTAAAAAATCCTTTGGAATACATCCTTTTAATTTCAACAGCTAAAATGGTTTAAACTGTCATCAGCTATCTGAAGCTGGTGCTTTGCTAAATATTTACTGTGACAAAGGGAACCAGGCTTCTTAAGCATACTGGGAAGTGCCCGAAAGGTCAGAAAAAGAAATTCTAAAGATATAATTTTGTTTATTTTGCAGACATAAGTAGGTGGTATTTCTTTTATGTCAACTTGTGCTGTAACTAAATCAATTCTAGCATAACATTTACTACATCTACAATAAAACCAGTATGCAAATTAGCAAACATCAAATCCTAATCCTCAAATATGCATAACATAGTTGTTAGTGACATTTTGCTTACATATGAAATGCAAATCATAAGGAAATCATTTATTTACCTTGAAGTGTTTATTGAAAAGGGGATTTTTAAATTTAATATGATGTAAAATTATTTCAATTTTTCTGATTTACAATCTGGAAGTTCATTATTCAATCTAGATAAATTTAGAAAAATCTGTAGAAATAAATAACCCAGTTTTATGAGCAAAACAACAGAGGGTCAAAGAAGTAACATAATCACCAATTTTTGTTAAACCAAAACTCAAGGCCAATCACAGTTAATTGCTAACTCAATCTAAACATGACTTCAATCAAGGACAATTTCTCAAACACAGTCAATGAATTCTTGAGCAATGTTCTAATATTATAAAATGTAACCAGTCATATGTATAGAATTATTATAAAAATTTAAAAAATCATATTCCTTTTCAAAGGGAAAAGAAAATTCTTTAAGAAAATGACCACATACTGACCCCAAACATTAGTCATACCAATGAATGTCTAGGGAACAGGATTGATAACAAAAATGGCTTTAAAAAAAATCTGTACATTGAAAGATACAAGAGCACTGGGCCTTTAAACACTCCATCATGGGTAGAGGAGGGACTCATGAGCTTGAATCTTCTCTGAATAACTCTGTAAGCAAAATTAAATAAATGCATTGACTCATGACACACACACACACCACACACACACAAACCCACACACATATACACTACACACACACATGCACACACACCACACACAGACACACACACCACACACCACACATACACCACACACACCACATACCACACATAAACCACACACACACACCACACATACCACACATACATATACACTACTCACACACATCCACACACAGACACACATGCACATACAACACACAGACACACATGCACATACAACATACAGACACACATGCACACACCACACACTCACACACACCACACACCACACATACACCACACACACACCAAACACACATATACACTACTCACACACATGCAAATACACCACACACACATCACACACAGACACACATGCATACACCACACACACACACACACCACATATCACACATACACCACACACACACCAAACACACATATACACTACTCATACACATGCACACACACCACACACACACATGCACACACCACACACACACTCCACACACCACACATACACCACACACACACACACCAAACACACATATACACTACTCACACATGCACACACACCACACACACACATGCACACACCACACACTCACACACACCACATATCACACATACACCACACACACCAAACACACATATACACTACTCACACACATGCACACACACCCCACACATACACACACATGCACACACCACACACATGCACACACCACACACTCACACACCACACATACACCACACACACATGCACACACCACACAC
>PVIH01006491.1:0-110464 GCA_004025045.1 Sigmodon hispidus | reverse complement strand
GATTTCTGGACAGGTACCATCTACCAAAATTAAATGAAGATCAGATTAATTACCTAAACAGGCCTATAACCCTTAAGGAAATTGAAGCTGTCATTAAAAACCTCCCCAAAAATAAAAGCCCTGGTCCAGATGGTTTCAGTGCCGAATTCTACCAGACATTCAAAGAAGAATTACTACCATTACTCCTCAAACTATTTCATAGAAACTGAAGGAATATTGCCAAATTCCTTTTATGAGGCCACAATTACCCTAATATCTAAGCCACTCAAAGACACAACAAAGAAGGAGAATTACAGACCAATTTCCCTCATGAATATTGATGCAAAAATTCTCAGCAAAATTTTGGCAAACCGTATACAACAATGTATAAAAGATATCATTCACCATGACCAAGTAGGCTTAATCCCAGAAATGCAGGGCTGGTTTAACATACGAAAAACTGTACATGTTATCCATTATATAAACAAACTAAAGGAACAAAACCACATGATCATATCCTTAGATGGGGAAAAAGCCTTTGATAAAATCCAACACTCCTTTATGATTAAAGCCCTGGAGAGATCAGGAATACAGGGAGAATACCTAAATATAATAAAGGTAGTTTACAAGAAGCCGACAGCCAGTATCAAACTTAATGGAGAAAAACTCAAAGCAATCCCATTAAAGTCAGGAACTAGACAAGAATGTCCTCTTTCCCCTTATCTATTCAATATAGTTCTCGAAGTTTTAGCTAAAGCAATAAGGGAACAAAAAGAAATTAAGGGGATACAAATTGGAAAAGAAGAAGTGAAACTATCTCTATTTCTAGATGACATGATTGTATACATAAGTGACCCACAAAATTCGTCCAAGGAACTGCTACAGCTGATAAACACCTTCAGCAAGGTACCAGGATACAAGATTAACTCAAAGAAATCAGTAGCCCTTCTATACACTAAAGATAGAAGAGCTGAAAAAGAAATAAGGGAAACATTACCCTTTATAATAGCTGCAAATAGTATTAAATACCTTGGAGTAACTATAACCAAAGAAGTAACAGACCTATTTGACAAAAATTTTATATCACTGAAGAAAGAAATTGAAGAGGATATCAGAAAATGGAAAGCTCTCCCATGTTCCTGGATAGGTAGGATCAACATAGTAAAAATGGCAATTCTACCAAAGGCAATCTACAGATTCAATGTACTGCCCATCAAAATCCCAACACAATATTTTTTGGACCTTGAAATAACAATACTCAATTTCATTTGGAATAACAGGAAAGCCAGGCTTGCCGAAACAATATTACTCAACAAAAGAATCTCAGGAGGTATCACCATCCCTGACTTTAAGCTATACTATAGAGCTACAGTAATAAAAACAGCCCGGTACTGGCATAAAAACAGACTTGTGGATCAATGGAATAGAATTGAGGATCCAGATATTAACCCAAAAACCTATGAACACCTGATTTTTGACAAAGAGGCCCAAAACATTCAATGGAAAAAAGATAGTATATTCAACAAATGGTGTTGGCATAGCTGGATGGAGGTGTGTAGAAAAATGCAAATAGATCCAAGCCTGTCACCCTGCACAAAATTCAAATCCAAGTGGATCAAAGACCTCAACATAAACCCAGCCACTTTGAACTTGATAGAAAAGAAAGTGGGAAATACACTTCTATGAATTGGCACAGGCGACCACTTCCTAAATATAACACCAGTGGCACAGACACTAAGACCAACAATCAATAAGTGGGATCTCCTGAAGCTAAGAAGCTTCTGTAAAGCCAAGGACACTGTCAATAGGACAAAATGACAGCCTACAGAATGGGAAAAGATTTTCACCAACCCTACAAGTGATAGAGGACTGATCTCTAAGATATATAAAGAGCTCAAGAATCTAGAGCCCAAAACCTTGAATAACCCAATCAAAAAATGGGGTACAGATATAAAAAGGGCATTCTCAGCAGAGGAATTACGAATGGCTGAAAGGCACCTGAAAAAGTGCTCATCATCTTTAGCCATCAGAAAAATGCAAATCAAAACATCTTTGAGATACCACCTAACACCTGTTAGATTGGCTTAGATAAAAGGCACAGTGGACAGCCTATGTTGGAGAGGATGCGGAGCAAGGGGAACACTACTCCATTGTTGATGGGAGTGTAAGCTTGTTCAGCCACTTTGGAATGCAATATGGTGATTTCTCAGAAAATTGAGAATCAATCTCCCCAAGGACCCAGCAATACCACTTCTGGGTATATACCCTAAAGATGCACATTCACTCTCCAAAGGTATTAGCTCAACTATGTTCATAGCAGCATTATTTGTAATAGCCAGAACCCGGAAACAACCTAGATGTCCCTCAACTGAAGAATAGATTAACAAACTGTAGTACATCTACACAATGGAATACTACTCAGCAGTAAGAAAAAATGATATCCTAAAATTTGCAGGCAAATGGATGGATTTGGAGAATATCCTCCTAAGTGAGGTATCACAAACCCAGAAAGATAAGCAGGGGATATACTCACTCATTAGTGGTCTCTAAACAAACAAGAAAAAAAGCCAATCATGCCCAAGCTGCAAACCATAACCACTAAACAGGTTGGGATCAGAAACACCCTGGACTGACCCTTCAGATCCCACTACACCTATAGGAACACCTGACTCACTCTTGAGGGAGGGGGGAACAAAACTGGATTTGCCAGGAGGGGAGACTGAACTAAGCTTTATTGGATCAGTGGGACCATGGGACTGTCTGCAGCCTTCCCAGGGAGGGGATGCAGAGTTGTGGAGAAAGAAAGGGTGACCTGATTGGCGGGAGGGGGAAGGGACCTTGAATGGGGATATACAGGGATAGGAAAAAAAAAAAATCCAGAGGGAAAGTTGAGCACAAATTAATTTTATGTGTAGCAAATTATTTGCATTGTCATCCTTGATAAGTCATGCTTATGATTTTTTTCTTTATAGTTATTGTTAACTTAGCATTTTAAATTTAATTTACTGTTTTTCTTGATAAATACAAAATTTTAAAAAAAAGAGTTATTCGTATTACATGAGTTTTTACAGGCAAAGTCTACAAGCTCCGATTGCTAGGGGAAAACCATGAGTTCCGGTTGCTAGGAGACAGGGACTTTTTAAGAATTTATTTTTTTATCTTAGCCAATTGCTTGTCAGACTTTCTCATTGGCTGCCCCTGGGATGGTGCTGCTCTTGGGCTATTCTGTTATTGATCAGTTGCTACCTGATGGCTCACTCTGGGGTGGTGATGTTCTTGGGTGGGCCATTCTGTTGTAAATAAGTTGCTATCAGATGGCTGCCTCTTCTATGAACTTTCTGTTTTCTTTGTGTAAGTTTGTAAGAACCTGAAACTTAACTCAGGCAAAGTGGCCTGTTTTTAACTTTTGGTCTTCTCAATTGAACCTGACATATTTTGTCATGTGGTTTTGGAGTTAAGGAAAGAAGAAAGGGGCTTTGAAATTTGTCTCTACAACTGAGGAAAGCCACTGAGATTAGACATGTGTCAGGGGTGTCCCTGAATGGAGGCCTAGAGAAGCTATTGCATGAAGCTTTGAAGTTGAAGCCTGAATTGCCTTGGAGACCCCAAGATGTTGGACAAGTCAGAACTATAGGATACCTGCCAAGGAAAGCTGCTAACAGGAAGTGGAATCAGCCTGAGAGAAAGTATATTGCAGTCAATGAAGCTGAAAGCAGTTGGAAAGCTGAAGAACATTTTGACATCAGGCATAGAGATAGAGTTTAGAGTTTGCCCTGCTGGTTTTTGCTCTTTCTTTGGCCCAGTATTTCCTCAGTATTCAAACCCTTCCCTACATTTTGGAATGTTAATGTATACCCTGTGCCATCACATGTTGGAAGAATGTGATTTGTTTTTTTATTTTGATTTTACAAGGCATTACTGTTTAATTGCACGAATCTCAGAAGGGACTTTGAACTTTAGACTTTGAAATAAGTTTGAGACTGTTATAGACTATGGGTACTTTTAAAGTCGGACTGAATGCTTTTTTGCATTATAATTTGGCTGCAGGGAATGAAATGTGGTGTTTGAAAAAAAATGGCCTCTAAATGGAGAGTTACTATTAGAAGGTGTGGCTTTGGTGAAGTTGATTGACCTTGTTGGAAGAAGTGTGTCATGGTGGAGGCAAGCTTTGAGATCTTATATGGTCAAGCTATGTTCAATGAGATAGACCACTTTCTGTTGCCTGCAAAGCAAGATGTAGAACACTTAGCTTCTTCTCCGGCACCATGTCTGCCTGTACACTACCATGTCCCACTATGATGATAATGGACTGAATCTCTGATAATGTAAGTCACCCTAATTAAATGTTTCCTTTATAAGAATTGCCTTGGTCATGGTGTCTTTTCACAGCAATAGAAAACCTAACTAAGACAAGCAGTAAGTGAAAATAACCAAACCTACTTGTTCTGTTCCTAAACGAGTCTGCAGACTGTGGGCTTAGAAGGTAGGAAGGCATTTTCCCATAGTTCTTGGACTGTAGAGAGCTGAGATCAAGGTATGGGGACAGTCGGTTTCTGCTAAGGGGTCTTCCTAGCTCTGCAGATGCCGCCTTACTATGTCTTTACATGGCCTTTTTGTTTTGCATTCATTCCTGGTTTTCTGATTGTAATGATGCCAATCCTATTTGATTAAGGCTGCACCCTTATAATCTCAGGTACCCTGAGCTGATTAACAGCTCTCTCAAAGTCATATCTCCAAATACAGGATTTTGGGGGTTCCGACTATAAATTTTGGTGAAACAGCTCAGTTCCAACAGTAGCTTGACTGGAGTCCTCAGGATGGTAGGGGATAGTTTCAGGAACCCAGAGAGGCCTGCTTACTACTTGAGCAGATGAGGATTCAGGGAGTGTATGAGTTGGGGCTGCAGTTTATTAGATATGGGAAACGAGCTTTCCTAGAGAGATTCTGGAGAAGCATGTTTTTGAAAAGGATAGTTGGTAGCACTGTTCTGTAAACTTAGAAAGTGACCTCTCTCTCTCTTTCCATTTCTCTGTGTCTGCATGTGCATGTGTGTGTATGCGCGTATGTGTGAAGGCACACAGATATGCATACTAACTACAGAGATCTTCATCAGATGCCATCCATCCCTTTTTTTGTGACAGGGTTTCCCATAGGCCTGTAACTCACTAAGCAGACAATGCTAGCTGGCTGGTGAGCCCCAGGGATCCAGCAGTTTTCATTTTCCCAGCTGAGGTTATAAGAATGTATCACTCCTTGCAGCTTTTCGTAGGTGGTTTTTGAAGATTCAAACTCAGGTTCTTAGCCTTGCAAGGCCAGCACTTTGTTACTAAGCTATGACCTCAGCCCTAAAAGTGGGGCTTTTATGAAAGAAGTAGAAAGTTGCCGTAGAAGGCAAAGTTTCTCCTGCAGGGAAACTTCAGAATGACATTTAAAGCCATAAACTAGATGATGAACTAACTGCAAAAAAGGTCTAGGTAGAACTTCAAACATTGTTCATTGCTGTGTATCCTACCACATCACAACACATAACATCTGCTTATGGTGATGGCCATGCATTAAATAAGATCATGGAACCTTATTAGGACTGAGCAGGAGCCCATGGGCAGGAGGCATGGTGGCATCATATTGGCTTCAAGGCAAGACTATCTTTCAAGCAAAAATGTCCAGGTTACTCTGAAGCTGCCAAGCTTTCAAGCAGAATGAAGTGGGTCATTTTTCCTCTGGCCTGGGTGGCATGAAGCTTTCTGGCTGCTTTGAGGGGCTGTGGGAGGGAGGAGTAATTGGCTGGCATCAGAACAGCATCAAATGGTATATGAGGATGTGGAAATGGCACAATGACCCAAAGTTAGACCATTGGTATGAAAGGAGGAGATAGATCTTGTGGGGACTGAAGGAGGATGTATATGAACTAGATAGTGCCATCTACACTACATCTTAAAAATGACCCAATAGAAGGGATGACATAGGAGCATGGATCTCTGCCTGATGGACAGGATAAACTTAATTTTTAAAAAAATTTTTGATTTACTGAGATAATGAAATTCTCTGGAACTCACTCTGTAGATCAGGCAGGCTTCAGACTTAGAGATCTGCCTGCCTCTGCCCCCTGAGTGCTAGGATTAAAGATATGTGTGTCACCACTGTTAGGAAGGGGATGAGTTTTAAGAAAGGTCATTTCCCTGATTATAACAACCTACAGGCTGAGAGAACTTGGTGCAAGTGAGTGGATAGGTGGGTGTAAGGGTTCACAGTTACTCCTCACGACTTCCTGAAGTATCAGTCAGGGGCTTGGCAAGAGGGGGCAGCAGAATGAGGCAGATCTTTGGGTAGAGGAAAGGATGAAAGAAACACTGAGAAGCTGGGAAGTGACTGTGGTGAAGGGCTGCAGTCTGCCTGCTCCTGCTGACCTCTTAGGAGTTTTCGTCATTGGACTCAGCACAGAAGCTGTGAGTGTTTTAGTGAAGTCACCTTCCACTTAGGTACCAGTCTAGAGTGAGTGAACAATGACACAGAAAACAGCATCATTTGGTCCCCGTAACAGCCCATCTAGGGAAGTAAGAAAAGCTAGCCAGATGTGCATAGTTCATCACTAACAGAGCTCGGCTCTCAGTGTCCCCTGTGCCCTTCAAATCACTGTCACAGCATGAAAACAAAAAACAGGCACAGAGGAAGGTTAGGTATCTTACTTTCCAGGTGCCTTTTCCTGTGCGTGCGTGCGTGCGTGCGTGCGTGCGTGCGTGCGTGCGTGCGTGCGTGTGTGTGTGTGTGTGTGTGTGTGTATGTGACTGTGGCTGACTTCAGACTCACTGTGTAGCCAAGGTTTCAGACACATTGTGTTACCAAAGATGACTTTGCCTTCAGATATTCCTGCCTCTACCCCCAGAGTGCCGGGGTGACACAGTCAGCTGAGGTAAGCAGTCTGCCAACTGAGCTCTTTCTGCCACCTGCCTTTGGCTTTTGTCTTCAGTGTCCATCTAGATTCCTATGCCATTCAGAAGCTGGGAGAACAGGCATGGGAAACCTACCTAGTGCCAGTGCTTAGCACTCACTGGCAGAGGGGAGAGCTTCCCTTCGCTTGCTTTCACAAGGAACCTGCCAGCCAAGCACATTCTAAAGCACAGTTGGGACATTAGCCAACATGCTGTGTCGTATCCCTGGGTCATTTCAGTGCCTGGAACAGTAGGGAATCAATCGATGTCGGGAAAATGCAGCTCAGGTATCCTGGTCACAGCTCTTTGCCTTCTTGTGGTTAAGCCTTAGGAAATGGATCATATAAGTTCAGATGAACATTTAGCTAGCTAAGTCTCCCCTATATGTTTACCCATCCCTCTGAATTCTACTCTAGGGTGTTGCCATGGAAACATATTCAGCTGACATATATAACATCCAGTGTATGAGTAGCCTTAGAGCCAGTCTTCAACCAAAGGGGTCTGAAATGCCTTGTTCCTCACATGGGAGACGGTATCATCTAACCCAGGCCCCTGGTGTTCCTGGGAGCAGCCATGATATGACTTTTTCTAACTCCCTGTCTCGATTGTCCTGCCTTTCTATTGTTTTCTGAGATTGCCTCCCTCTTGAACTGCCTACCTCCAAGTCCATGTCCCAGGTGGTTCTTTCAGAGCCACTAAAAACAGCAAACTGCTTGGGCAGTGTCTTTCTGGCGACAGCTTCTCACAGAACTGGAAATAAAGTTCTGTGTGAGGAGACGGGCTTTGGCAAGAGCCAGACTAAGCAGAAAGAAACACTCAAGAAACAGCTGGGGGAGTTTAGCTTTTGCTTCAGAGCCAGACAGACCTGGGGGCCACTGGGGCTATGCAACATCTTGTGACTTTTGAAATCTGGATGATGTGACTTTTGAAATGCCCATTACTGACAGAGTCTCTCGTTTCCACACAAAAATAAGCAAGATAAGTCAGTGGCTTCCTGCTGAGATTTACATGAGAAACTCAGTGGGTGTGGGAGATGCAGGGTCCCAGGATCACTAGGGCTGTTCCTCCTCCCTGCCTCTCCGGAGACTGTGGCACAGCATCGTGAGGAACTTTGCCCTGCGGGATAGTGACGTAACATACCATATGCAAAGCACCATGATAGGATGGAAAGAGTCTACTCTACACTGATGTGACCCCATAAATGTGAGCAGTGAGAATGATAACGATGATCTAATAATTACTGCAAATGTACCACTTGAAATTACTGTGCTGAGCCCATCACCCCCAGCCGTCTGTCTCCAGGGCACGAATTGGAATCTTGGGAGGAGATAGCGGTCTGTGGCAACCGCTCTTAGAGAGAACCGATACCTGGGGAATTCTGGGAAGCAGTTCTCAGGCACCCATGCCCACAGGCCAAAACAAGCTATCAGAGTTTAGATATGAGGTACAGAAGCTGCTACCTCCTGCTTTGGATCCTGAGTATCTGGGAAGCATGCTGTGACTTCTACCAGAGCCTAAGTGGAGACCTGGCTCTCTCCTTGAGGTGTGCTGGGAGTCACTCTTGGTGCAATATTTATCTCACCACATAAACCAATCTAGCTGGTTAGAAAAACAAGTTTTATTGCCTTCCCAGGCGGTGTGCTTAGCTGGCTGGTCGCCTATGAAGCCATCTGTGTCTGAGGGTAGAAATAGCTTACCGGCATAAAGTCTGGATAAATTGGATTAAGAAATCACTGTGTGCTGAGAAAGTGGACAGAATAAATTTAGAAAGGGAGGAGAGGAGACAAAAACACATCATGGAGAGTGGATTGGGCTGATGACAGCCATGTATACCAACTGTCTGGGTTCAGGACCTAACTTCTTTACCACCCAAGCTGTGTGACCCTGATGAATTTCCTTGCTTTCTGTTCTTCAGTTTGCATACTAGGTGAGGAACTAAATGAGCAACTGTAAATATTAACAAAGTAGGCTGGTTCCTGAAAATATTAATTTTAGTAATTAATTAAAAATGTAAATTTAGTAATTAATTCCAGTAATCTTAAATTACAATACAAGGAAACTATGGAAAAGAAAATATTAAGAGCTCAGTAACTTTAGATTACAATGCAAGGAAACTATGGGAAAGTTATGATGGTGTATGCTCTTATGCCTAGCACTTGGGAGGGAGGCTAAGTAAAGCAGGAAGATCATAAGTTTAGGGCTGACCTGGGTTACATAGCAATTTATAGGCTTAGCTCAGGCTATATAGTTAGGGCTTGTCTCAGAACAAAGAGAAGTTAGGCTATGTGGATTTCAGAGCTGGGACCGGAGGGACTGCCCTGAAAAGCTGAGTAACCAACACAAGCAATTCTTAGTGTTTCTGAAGCATTAGCGCCTGCCTTAGTTAGGGCTCTATTGCTGTGATGAAGCGCCATGACCACGGCAACTCCTATAAGTAAACCTTTAACTGGGGCTGGCTTACAGCTCGGAGGGTTAGTCTATCATTGTCATGGCAGGGATCATGGCAGCACTCAGGGAGACATGACATGGTGCTGGAGAGGTAGCTGAGAGTTCTGTCTGGACTGGTAGGAAGAGAGAAGGATACACTGGGTCTGGCTTGAGCATCTGAGACCCCAAAGTCCACACTCTACTGACACCCTCACACCAGCATGGCCACACCTACTCCAAGAAGGCCACACCTCCTACAAGTGCCACCTCTCTGAGCCGATGGGGGCCATTTTTCATTCAAACCACCATAGAGTCTATGATGAACAAAATATGTCAATATTAAACCAAAATACAATCTGAACCAATGACCGTTTCAAAGTGCTCTGCTTGCCTCACCCAAATTATGGGCTTTCAATTATACATTATTAGCAAAAATGATAGCTGAAGGGGCCATGATTTGATGACTTGCTTTAAAAAAAATTACACTGATGAGGTTAGGGAGATGGCTTTACAATTAAGAACACCTGCTGCTTTTGCACAGAACTTGAGTTTACTCCCCAACACCCACATCCGGTGGCTCACAGTTGCCTGTAACTACAGCTCTAAGGGACTTTAGTTAGAGCCCCAACACACCTCTTCAGGACTTCATGGACACCTGCATTGACATGTACATACCCTCCCCCACTCATATACATAGATACACACCTAATTAAAAAGACACAGCCATAAACAGTGTGCTGAAATATTTTCTTATTTATTGAGTTTGTTTTACTATCCAGGTTAATACCTCACTCGCCTTGCCCTATTCCCAGCCCAGGATACTTTGTTTCTCTCAGAATCTCAGAGAAATTTGACATTACATACTGACAGCAGAGTTCTTCCAGGCCGTTAAGAGGGTTACCCTTTTCTGGAGGGTATAGAATGCTGACCTGCATAGGACATTTAGTGGGTAGCATGTGCTCTCAGGAACTCGTCCGAGGTCACTTTCTGGCTGAACCTTGGGAGAATAATGTGTTTTCCTATACTTCCCACATTCCTTCACAAGAGTATTTTGAAATTAGACTAAGTGCAGAGGGAATGTTGGGGCAAAAGGGTAGGGGAAGAGATAGATGGGAAATTCCAGGGCTGAGGACTGCTGCCTTTTTCTATGTTGTTTTAACCTTCTCAGTGCTCTTCAGAAGGAGGCATTTGTCAGCTTTGCTATCAACTTTAGAGCCCTTCCCGTTTATGGCTGTGAATTTAATAGCAGAGACATAAACATATACTTTTCATCCATTTTCACTGTTTCCTGCACAGCTCAGACAACAGCTGGGATTATTAGAACCCTTCAGAGGGAGCTATTATGAGACCTGTGGTTTATCCTTGCCCTTGCAAAGCCATAAAAGGCCTTGGTGTATAGAGACATGCTATTGCCATGTCCCAGTCATTGTGGAAAAACCCTTGCCTGGCACCCTTTGTTAGAATCAATCCTGGCTTTGGAAGGCTCAAAGTCAACCAGTTCTTACCTACCCTGGACAGTTGCTTGTATGTTGCAGATTAATGTGTATAAGCTACGGACTGAGTACTGACCTTTCTCAATGTTATATGTGTTAGTGCTCATGTTAAACTTGTGTCTCTTCTGATTCTTTGTCTGAAACCCTGGAGTCAACACAGCCCCTCATTGTAGGGGCCTCTCTCTCTGGTTAGACTGCCTGGGCCCTTGGCTCTGGGTCAGAAGATTGGAGAGTAAGAAATTAGTCATCCAGGAGGGCTGTGCTGGCAGTGATTTTAGCTGTCTAGAACACTAGGAAATGCCAGCCCTTCATCTGTGTAGAGCAGTGGTTCTCAACCTTTCTAATGCTTTGGTCCTTTAATACAGTTCCTCAGGTTTTGATGACTGTAGGGAGCAGGGAGCCCGGTCAAGCAGGCAAGATGGCGCCGGTTTCCGGTACCAAGGTGCGGCCGAGGCAATAAACAACATATCTGCGCATGTCCCCCGGTTAATTTCCACTCTGTGAGTCAAGCCCTCTGACCCTGCGTCATATCAGGCAAGAGTCTGCAACCAACCAAAAGGGGACACGTAAGAGGCGAGGGCTTGAAGGTATAAAAGCCGGCTCCTGGCAAGGGGTCGGGGTCTTCCCATTTTCTAACAACTGGAGAGCTCTAATAAACTTGCTGCAGAAGGATCCAAACTGCGTACTGCGTTCTTCTTCGTGGGCGAAGACAGGGCACGGGACAGATGACCCCAACCATAAAATCATTTCATTGCTACTTTATCACTGTAATTTTGTTATTGTTATGAAATATAATGATAATTATATATCAATGAATTATATTGATATTGATATGCATGATGTCTGATATTGTTGTACCTGTGTTGAGGGATTCCCAAAGACCACCAAGGGGCTTGATTCCAATGCAAACATATGAGGGTTATTTTATTCTTATGGGCATGTTTGAATCCAGACAGCTTCTAACCTGGGCCAAAACCCTATGTTCCAACTCAGTGGAGAAATTCAGCCCTGAGCTCAGGGGTGAGAGGGTTTTTAAAGAAAAGAATACATAAGTGGGGTGTCACATCTTGACATTTCAGGATTGGGTAAAGGGGTATGGGGTAGAATTGGAAATTATTGGTTAAACTTTTGGCATGAACCCAAGTTTTGAATCTATTGGCTGTCAGCCGCATTCCTGAGATTTTTGCCTAGATTCTTCTTAGATTTAGGCCCTGCCCTCAGGCACTAAATTGTCTTTCCCAGAAATAAAGTTTTGTAACATTTTTGGTAAATCTATGTGTTCACAATATGTGACCCCAAAGGAGTTGTGACCCACAGACTGACAATCACTGGTGTAAAAGGTCTAGGTGTGCTCAAACTTTTGGCTTTGGAAATGTTGTTACTTACAACATTTATTCTAGAGAACTGCATAATTTAGTTACAAAAAATGTGTAAATCTCATGTTTTGCGTATATTTACCGTTTTGCAGGCGGCTACATTTATAGGTATTCTGGGCTGCATGTGGGCCATGGATTAAACATGCCTGTGAGCAATACAATATAGACTACACATAAACGATGGGAATGACATGGAAAACAAATCAAAACAAGTCAACACACACACACACACACACACACTACGTGTTTGATAAAGCATGGGCTTCGTTTTTCAGCCGTTTTTAGGCATTCCTCATCAGGAAAATTTGTATCCTAGAGTTAATGTGACTTTTGTGACATCATTAACACTTCAAAGCACTGTTCAGGTTGGCTGTGGTGGTGGCATAAGCCTGTAATCCCAGCACCTAAGATGAAAAAGTAGGCAAATTCCAAGCTGAAGGCCAAGCTGGGCTGCATAGCAAGATCTCATCTCAAAATAGACAAAAAATAGACAAATAAAAACTGGAAGAAACCAGTCAGAACAGCATTAAGCTTATTAAAGCTATTCTGTAATTTTGATGCATAAATCACATTATCCTATTTACAAACCTCACATTTTAACCATCTCATTAAAGAAATTATTATTTATTTATCTATTAGACTTATTTCATAAAGCCTTTAAGATATTTTCTGCTGTGAGTTGACAGTTTCTTTTTGTGTTAAAGTTCAGTTGACTGGAGCTTATGAGTTTTCCAAACTTTCCCCTCACAGCAGTCATTTTTACCACTCTCACAAATGAAGCTCTGTCGAGATACTTCTAGCTGCTCTTAAATGGTGGGTGCAGTATTGCTTTGAAAACAGACTTCAGAATTGCGAGCTGAAATCCAGTACAGAGACGATGGGCTGGGACGTGAAACATCTGTAGGCTCATGTGTTTGATCTCGGTTCCCAGAAACTGGTGCTGGTGGAAGACTCAGGGAGCTTTAGGAGGTGGGATCTTTAGAGGAAGTGAGTGGCTGGTGGTGAGCTTTATGAGTTGACCCCACTTCCTGTGTTGTCTCCGCTTCCTGGCTGCACACTCCTGCCCCCAGGCTTCACGACAGGAATGGACCTTATCCTTTCTCCTTTCATAAACTACCAGCTATGATAAGCCCTCCCGTTGTGAGTCCATTTCCCCCTCAGGTATTTGGTCACAGAGGCAAGAACATTTACTAATACTTCTTAAGGTGGGATTTAAAGAGTGGTAGATTAACTCCATTAAGCTAAATTCTGCTTCAAAATTAAAGCTATAAGAAAAGAAATAACGCTCAGAGATATTCTTTCATTTCATTCTAAATCCAACTGCAGTGAGGGAGGGCTGGGAAGGTGGCCCAGTGGGTAGAACATGGGCCATGCTAGGTGTCAGAGCCTGACTTTGAATCTTTAGAACCCACATAAAACTGGCATGTAATCCCAGGGTTCCTATGGAAAGATGAGGGGAGAGGCAGGAGAATGCGCAGAGCTTGCAGGCCAGCTAGCCTGGAATGTGCAGCAGCAAAGAGCAAATAGATCCCATGTCAAAAAAGGTATTGGTAAGGGCTGAGGCCAGAAGTTGATTTTTGACCTCCACATCCCCATCTATGCTCTCTCTCTCTCTCTCTCTCTCTCTCTCTCTCTCTCTCTCTCTGCAAATGTCATGTCAGAAATGTGGAGCTACAAGTGTGTTTGAATTTGTTTTCCAAGGTTTTTGAAAGTTTCCTGTGACCAAAAAAGATGACCACTGGAATGAAGAGTAGATTCAGCCCATTGCTGTGGTGGCTGGACAAGTCTGTACCATGCCTCAACTATGCTGAGGTCTTCATAATTCAGCTCACAAGTCACACAGCTCCATCCAAGCTGATCTAGATGTTCCATTGTTCTGATTTGTAAGATCTATGAACACAGTAGATATCATTTAAAGTCACACACGTTCTGTATTTTGTAGATGGATGTGCATTCTGGCTTATTTATTTATTTATTATGTATACAGTATACAGAAGAGGGTACCAGATGTCATCATAGATGGTTGTGAGCCACCATGTGGTTGCTGGGAATTGAACTCAGGACCTCTGGAAGAATAGTCAGTGCTCTGAGCCATCTCTCCAGCCTCCTGGCTAATATTAAAATGACAGCAGATAGGTCTTTGCAAAACTGTATTTTTATTGTAGAAGTTGGATTGTGTTTTTTCATATCAAATGTTATAAATGGTGCAATAGACTTTGAGCTCATTTGGAGACCATCTTTATGTAGATAATCAAGAACAAGTCCTTTAAGTAAGCCTTAACTCTATGTGACTGGTGTCTATAGAATAAGAATTGTACACACAGAGAAAGACACATAGATGATAGGAACATGGCTGTGTACTGCTGAGATCAGGATTGGAGTGATAGTCTACAACCAAGGACTCTATGAGGCTACTGTTAATCAGGAGTAAGGTATGGCACAGATTCTCCCCTAGCACCTTCAGAAGGAGCATTGTCCTGCAAACACCTTGGATTTGAACATCTGGCCTCCAGAGCAATGAAGCCATTTCTGTGCTTGAAGCCACCATGTTTGTGGTTTACTGTTTTGGCTTCCTCAGGACAAACCCCAAGGAGGTTTCTAAGAGTTAGGGTTCTGGGCCTCACTTTTAAAGTCTATCTTGTATCTAAAATTGCCTTCAGTGTCATGAGTTTGCCCAGCTTGTAGCTTATGGAACCTGCACCTGGCATTCTGTTGGCCGATCTATTCCCACATTTTCTATGGTATTTTTGTTATGATGTTGAAAACCAGGGGCTAACACTGAGATGTTGCAAAGTAAAAATTGAATAGTGACTGGACTATATTTTCAGTCTCCCATAGTAAGAGAATGAAAGTGGCCCAGATTAAAGGCAGAGCAGTCTCTTTATACCAAGTGAGTAGGTGATTAAAAGTGGAATTTTACAGTTATTTTTATGGTCACAGGAAAAGTACATGTTATAGGTTTATGGTCAGACAGTTAACATACCATGAAACATCCTATGGTCAATCATTCTCGGAACAATGGAAACAATTTACAATGTGTAATTCACAAGACTAGTGAGGAAGAACCAGTCAAAAAAGTTGACCTCCAGCTAAGGACTTGATCAAAGTCTAACATTTAACTAAACGGAAAATGTAGTCAGCTGTCCCTTAACAATTTTCTCCCATGTACCCTTCCCCGAGATGCTTTCCTGAGCCACCTAGTTCGAAGGAGTTCCCTTAACTCCTCTTCCCCACCGACCGTTCTTGCTTTGTGGATGTCTCACCCTGCATAGTCCAAAGTTATCTGGACTGAATATCTGTTGGTTAAGAGATGTTTGCTCCATCCCCCATCCTGTTAAGACTTACTTTCTGAGGTTCTTAAACATCCCCAGTGACCAGCGATCTCTACTAGAATACAGAAGAAGTTCAGCCCATGGTTCTGATGAAACAAGTCTGTGCTGTTCACCATCTATACTGGGATGTCCATAACTCAGCCTGCTGGCCACACAGCTCCTTCCAAGAGCAAAGGTTCTTGTCTACATTGCTTGTACTTTGTCTCTGGTGTTGTGAATAGTACCTGATTCCTAATGGGTGCTAGATCCCATGGTTGAGCCTGCAGACGTCATAATTTATGAACTGCCACCAGTTCATCCCCAGCTCTGTTCTTTTTGATTTCTCTGGAAGCTCTCATTGGAAAACTCCTTTTCGTCTCTTCACCATTGATCTTTGCTTTATTCCTGTGTCCTTGAAGGTAGTAGAGAACCTACCTCTTTTGTTCATTCTTTCCCCTGTTCATTATTTTTCTCCTCTATCCCTTTCTCCCCTTTTCTCTCCTTCTACCTCCCTTCATCACCTCTACCAAGCATCTACCTTGTCCTGTCTGCGGGGTATGCTATGCTGAGCAAGAGAGTCATGCACTGTGTTCTTACAGGTATTTCAGTCTTCTGAGGTGGTATTAAACAAATGTTTCCTCTTCTATAAGCATCAGTATGAAGGACTGTGAGTTGAGGTGTATATTTACCCTAGACATCTTCCCTAGACAGTATAGTACATGTGAGGAGATGGACAGGGGATTTTAGAACCTTCAAAGGGTGGGAAGTAGTAGTCTGGAAGACATGAAGAACATTGGTATGGATGGCTTTTCTGTCATGGTCAAGGGAAGGATGTTCCTGATTACTCTCTCATAGCTTGGCAAGGTGATAATTAGCCCCACCTTCCTGTACAACATGTTTTTCTAAATATAAAATGTGCAAAATTCTTATAGTTATATAAATTTCAGAGATGGTTCTCTCAGGAAATTTGTTGTGGCGTTTGTACTCTAGTCCGGCATCAGTGGAAATCTCACTAGCCCCTCTCAGGGCATAGGTGAATACATGAATGTGTGTTTATGTGATTGATGCCATGTTCCTCGGCATGTGTGAAAATGATGTTGCACCTCTTTATTCATTGGTGTGGAAAAATGTCTGTGACCTTGTGTGTGTAGCAAGGGTAGAATACATGCATATGAGTGTGCATGTGGAAGCCAGCCCAGGACTTTGAGTGTCTTCTTTGATCACATCCCATCTCCAGTAGGCTTGAAATAGGGTCTTTCACTTAACCAGAGCTAATGTTTAATTTAGACTGGCTAGCCAGTGAGCTCCTGGCATCTATGCTCCTCAGAGCAGAGAGAGAGAGAGAGAGAGAGAGAGAGAGAGAGAGAGAGAGAGAGAGAGACTTTGAACATGGCAGTCAGCACCACAAAGATTCAGCATTGGCATCCTTACCTGGGCACAGACTCACAATCTTAGTTAGGGCTTTCTGAGGGCCAGCTGATATCCAGTACTCTGTCCAGTGCCTGGCATATATGAGATGCTCAACATAACACAGATAAAAGGTTCCTGTTGTCTTTCAATTTCTGTTCTTCTAGGAACTTGCTAGGTCCCACCTGCCCACACTTAGCTTTTTGAGCCTGTAGGACTGTGTCAAAGGAGTATAGTACAGAAGAGAAAGCCCTTGACCATAAGCAGGAAGGGCTGGCTTTCTAGGAACTTGCTTTTATAAGTTTGGAGACCACTAAGCTGAGCTACTTGCACTTTTAAAGAGAGAGAAACTTGGACTGTGAAGTCCTCTACCCCTCTAATTTTAGCATCCAAGGACCAAAAATAAGATAAAGTAAAATAAAAAGGAAAGAGAACTAAACCCATGTGACTGGCTCCAACTTCCAGGTAGGGGCCAGTTATCTGTGTGCCCTGGGCTGAGGGCATCTTTCAGAGACTTTTAACAGCAATTATTTGCTATTTACTTTCTGATCCTGTCACACCAGCTGACAGGCTTACAGAAGGCTGCTATTGGCAATTTATGGCCACCTAATACCATGCTTTTATCAGCACAACTAATCACATTTTAAGCTGTTTGAGCCCTTCTTCTTGGAAGGAGAAATTGCCCATGTTTACTGCCTAACAAATCTTGAAGTGATAGTGGTTCTTTGGTATGAGAGGACTGAAAGATGGTTCTTTCTGGAAAATTCCATATAGTTCTGCCACAGGTAGAAGCAAATTAGGTAAAAATAGCAGCAAGAAAACTGTATCATCCATGGCTCTGGCTGGCTGGATGTTGAGGTGTTGCCTGTTTTGTTAATAATGGCACTCATTATTCTTATTTTCTTATCACCAGCTCCCAACAATGGAAATGGCTTAGTCCACAGAGATGTTTTCCTTAGAAGTGCAAGGACCTGGGTTCAATCCCCAGAATCCACATCAAAAAAGCCAGACATCTAAATTTATAATCTTCTGGAGTCTGGTACTAACAGTTAAATTTTTACATATTTAAACACAGTAAAGCTTTGGGGGAAAGTTTCCTCATGATAATCATCATGACAAAGCTTAAGGCAGGACCATAAGAAGAACCCTTCCCAAAGAGCATGCCTTTTGCAGAGCACCTGGGATTTCTTCCACAAGAATAGGCTCTATTGACTGAGGAAGAATGCTTAGGATAAGGAGGAAGGCTTTATAATAAGCATAATAGTGCCTGGGACCTCCTTCATGAAGAAGGTTCTATTGACTGAGAAACAATGCTCTGGAGTCTGAGGAGTTCCAGCATAGACTAGCAAGAACCAGACAAACAGAAAACAAGTCACCAGGTTACCAGCACAGACTCCAGCCTGTGAACGGGTGTCAGCTTCTTCCCTGGGAAAAACAGCCTGGTGTGTTTAACAAGTCTGGTCTGTCCAGTGCTTATCTGTGGTCATGTGGACCACATGACTTCTGCATTTCAGTTCTGAGCTACCTCTCCAGTTCCTGTATTATAGACTTCACAGCAGCCTGGGGAAACAGTACTTTGAAAACATTCTAATGATGGTTTTTGACCCCTTGAGCAAGCAGAACATTGAGTGTTCTTCTTTGTAAGACGCCTTACACAGGTCTGACATTTGACACCCACTCTATAGAAGGGGGCTCTGTCTGGTTCCCTCTGCCGAGCTTCAGTCCTTTTTCCATTTCCTCTGGGGGCTGCGGGTACTTTGCGGGGCGTTGTTATGACTTAGATGTGAGATGCTACCTCCACTAGCTCCAAGGTTCTTGTGTTCTTAGCTGGTGCAGTGGTTTGGGGAAATGGTGGGACTATTTGTAACTAGTAAGCAGATAGATAGAAGGCCACAAGGAAGGAGCTTGGTGGTCCTAGGCTGTCTCCGGAGAGCTGACTACTTTTTGTCTGTTGCTGGGATATAACTGAGAAGTTTGAAAACTCCCGGGTTGCTGGATTTTTGCCACCACTGTTGCTGCCAATGCAACAAGCCAGTCAAGACGGACTAATAAATCCAGGTTTAATAAATAGAGCAAAGCAATCCTGGGTGACCCTTGAAAAGGCAGAAGAGCCACATGGCAAATATGGCTACCAGGCCTTAAGTAACCTGTAGATGTGGTTGTGAAGGCATAGATTTATTATTGCAAAACTTTATTTCAGGGAAAGACCATTTGATGCCTGAGGGCAGGGCCCAGGTCTAAAAATCTGGGGGAAATAAATCTCAGGAATGTGTCTCACAGCCAATAGATTCAAAGCTTAGTTTCATGCAAATTCAGCCAGTAGATTCAGGGCTTAGGTTCGTGCTGAAGTGTAGCCAATGGTTACTATACCCAATACCTCTTTACCCAATCCTGAAATGCCCAGATGTGTAGCACTCCACTTACATATGCTTTTCTTTAAAACCCCTCTCACCTCTGAGTTCCTGGCCAAATTTCTCTGCTGTGCCAGAACAAAGGGTTTTGACCCGGGTTTGTGTGAGCCTGTCCAAAAGAATAAACTGATCCTCATGTGTTTACAAAGGTATCCAGCTCCTTGGTGGTCTTTGGGGGGTCCTTCTACATGGATACGACAGTGGTCTTGAGTGGGGCAGAGGAAGAGATGGGGAGCAGGGATATGGGGAGGGAGGAATGATGGGATTGGGGGGAATGACTACTATTTAGTAGGCTTTGAAGGGGCAGGGTCTTGGGGAGGAGAGATTGGGCTTCCACCCAATCAGTAACAAGTGGAGCCTTGGGCTTCCTCTGCTGAGTCTTCCCTATTGGGATGCTCTCCCAAACCAGAAGCTAGATAAGAGAAATCAACCCTCAACTTGATTCTGTCAGACATCTTGTCATCACAACAAGAAAAACAGTACAGGTTTTGTGAAGCCCTGTCTAGGTCTTTGTGGGACTAAGCAAATTATTCCAGGTGTGAAGCAGATATGAAGTGGGTTAGTGGGCCCTGTGTCCTGCCTGGACTTCAGCATCCTGTTCCTAGCCTCTATTTCATTGAGCCAACCTCTCTTACATATTGGCCTCCACTAGGAGGTAGATACTTATACAGCTCTGATTTTATTTTTTAAATAGCCATTCAACAAATAATGTCATTATCATGTCTCTGAGAGCCATAGAAGGGGGACTGAAATCAGGTTAAACAGGGGCCAAGGCAGAGGCTTTGTTAGTTCTGTGTTTGAGCATCTGTGTCTAAGGAAACAGGAAGCACAAACTGGTGGCTTTTACATTCTCTCAGTTCTGAAAATCCCCAGATGGAAGCACAGGAAGGCCTGGCCCCTTCTCATGTGAGAGAATCCATTGTTTGCCTGTTCCCGGCTCCTGATGGCCACTTCCTGATGTGTGCATGAGTGTTCAAAGACCTCCATTAGTTCACTGCACTCTTAGAGCTCATCTGAATGACCTCATTCTATCATGATATGTGATATGTATGTGGGTATGTTCACATGAGTGTAAGTGCCTGTGGAGGTCAAAGGTATTAGATCCCATGGAGTTCAAGTTGCAAACAGTCGTAGCCACCTAATGTCAGGATCATGTATGTGATGATAACACTTTTACCTGGTATAGCTGGCAGATGTCTATGAATAGAGAGGCCTCATGCTTCATGGACACGGGAGGTGCAGGAAGTGGTGGCTGGAGGCACAACAGGAGACACTTCGATTGTTTCTATGTAGAAGGACTTTATCATTATTATAAAAAAGATAGATAGATGGGGGAGGAATAGAGAGGGCTCCCAGGAGGGAAGAAGCAAAAGAGAGAGTCAGCAGTGGGAATTCTTCTTAAATGGCGCTTGACATCAGAACTCAGGGCAAAGCATGGCTTCAGGGCTAGAACAGAATCCTAACACCTAACGTGAGTGTTAAGACACAAACTCAGGCCCTCTTCAAAGGCAGTATGTGCTCTTAATTGCAAGGCCATATCTCTAGGCACTGGAAATAGAGTCTTATAAGGTGATTTTAAAAATATAATGATGGGGCTAGAGGGATGACTCTGTGGTTAAGAGCACTTACTGCATGCAGAGGATCATGTTTGGGTTCCTGCACTCATGTAATGCTAGTGCTTGGGAATCCTTGTCCTCTTTGGACTCCACAGGGATCTATCTATATTCATATGCCATCCCATATACACATGAATAAAAATAAGTGTAAAAAGATAGTAATTTCAAATAAAGTCACACTCTGAGGCCTTGAGGGTGATGCCTTTGGCCTGGGACACAAGTGTTTGTTTTGTTTTGTTTTGTTTTGTTTTTCTTTGTCTTTTCTAGGTTTAAAAAAGCTTATCGTTGGCCTCTTGGCTTGTGAGTTTATTTTGGAGGTTTGGGGACTTGGCCACCCCTTGATAAGCGAGTAAGCCAGTTTCTTGTGACAAATTTTCCTCCATCTCCTTTCTCTTTTCTCTGTATCTTATGTACACACAAGCACAGCCCCTGCCCCCACCATATACCTACTTTCTCTGTTGCTTCTATCCTCCAGAGAGCCCTAGACATATTCTAGGCCCATAGTTGACCAAATTTCAATAGCAGATGTGCTACCTGCACAGTGGCCTGGATTCTGCCTTTTGGCATATATATATATATATATATATATATATATATATATATATATATATATATATATATCTTAGTGTTTATTGTTTGGCCCTTTCCAGGGAGACTTCACTCACTCCTATATCTAAGTTGTAATCATCTGTGGTCAGTGAAAGTATTGTGGCCATCTCAAGTATATCAACAGCACAGTAATTTCTGTTTGCCCTCTACAACTTCAAAAATATCACTATTGATACTCTGTAAAGATTTTTGTAACACTAAAAATGAAATAAAGAAAATTTCTCCCATGGGTGTAATTTAGAACAGAACTCCCCATGTTTTCCTGAGGATGGAGAAAATGAAAGGGAGGAGGCTGGCTGCTGCTTCTGTATTCCTCTGGCTTTGTGCAATACCAAGCCTGGACCTGGTCTTCAACATGAAGAACTGTTGGCTGTCACACAGTACTTCCAACTCTCTGAGGATTTGTTTGTTTGTTTGTTTTGTTTTGTTTATGACACTATCTTGAATTTGTCTTGGGGATGTCTTTGTGCATTATCTCACAGTGTTAAGGAAGAAGTTAATGTCAGAAGGAATTGTTAAAAGCCAGAATGCAGCCCTGGCTCTGCCCTTGTGAACCTCCATGTGTACAGTCATTCTCTCATGGAATAAGTCAGCTCCTGTAAATGCTTGGTGGTTTTTCATGCATGGTCCAACATGAAAGCACTGTGCTCAGAGAAGAGAGTAGATTCCTAAATTAAGAGCTTGTATATGCCTGTGTTCCTGGGACAGTTATGATTTCAAGCTGGGCATCATGAGATAAGCCTGTAACCCCAGCACTCAGGAGGCCTAGGCAAGAGGATTGATAAGAGTTCAAGGCCAGCCTGGGCTATAGAAGGACACTACATCTCAGCAAAAGCAAAACAAACCCAAAATTATTCCAGACTCCAGACTCCAGAGTCAAAACTGGGCCTTGTAAGCCCACTGTGAAGGGTAGCTTGTCAGAAAAAGCATGGCCCTGAAACAGTGCTTTTCTACCCCAGGGCATTTGTATTTCTGCTTTAGTTAGCCTGGAACATTCTTGCCCAGGCTTTGCAAGGCTGGATCATTGTCAAGCTTTTGGTCTGAAATAAAATATTTACATAGGTTTCTTTAATAATCTAACTTCAAGGTGATATACTTCAATCACTTGCTCATTCATTTATCATACTTTATATGTAAAGTTCCCATTTTGCCCAAGGACTGTTTTAAGAAATAAGAGTCTGGCTGGCAGTGGTTATAAGGCTAAGGGGAAAAAATATCCTACTTGCCTGTAGTGTTTCTCAGACCTTAGCATGCATTTTTCTTTTTGGTCATGTGGAAGTCCTTTGGTTAAACAGAAGTTTGGCTTCTTGCCCTCTAGTCAGTGAGGCAGGGTACTGTCTGGGGGTTTGTATTTCCAGCAGTACTTTAGGTGATGCTGATGCTATGATCTGTGGATACTCCCTGAGAACCTCTGGGTCAGTGGTCCTGCTCTTTCTGGCTTTGACATGTCTTCTTCTTATAATTTGTGATAGCTCTTTTCCTCCTGTGGTTTGCATGCATTTCATTTGCTCCTGTCAGAACAGGCTGTCTTGGAAGGGAAGACATTCTGCCTTTCCTCTAGGAGTTCAGCCTGGAGCATGGTCTTTATAGAAGCTCTCGAGGTGAAGGCTGGAAGAATGAAGCAAGAAAGCTTTGTCTCTTATAGTCCTCCACATGAGCTCTTCCTTCTTTTTTATGTGTATGTGTGCATGTGTGGTTAGATGGACACTTTATATATGTGTGTATGCATGTATAGATGCAAGTTCTGTGTAGTGAGTTTATGTTGTTACATTGAAAATAATTGTCCTGCCTACTGGTTTAATAAAAATGCTGATTGGCTGAAGGCAGACAGGAAGTGTGGGTGGGGTTAGCAGATTAAGAAAACTCTAGGAACAGGAATTGCAGAGCAGAGATGCCAGAGAAGCCAGCAGATTGAGAGGACAACTATGCTGCTCTGAGAAAAGGTACTGAACCTCATGGCTGAACAAGATAAGAATCATAGTTAGTTTAAGAGTAAAGAATTAGCACCTTATATGCCTGGGCCTAGGTCAATCAGCAAGCAGAATGTAATTAGTATAAGTGTCTGTGTGATTCTGCAAGACTGTGGGACTGCAAGATTGCAGGTCAGTGGGTCAGAACCTCAGGGCTAGGCCAGAAAGGCCAGGTCAGAAACTTCATACTACATATGTGTGCATGCATGGGTAGCTGCATGTTTATATATGTGTGCATGCCTCAGTAGATGCATGTTCAGGGGTGAAGGTATATGTGAGGGAATTTATAAAGACTAGAAGCTGAGGTGGTATGCCTTCCTCAATTGCTCTCCACTTTATTTTACTTACTTATTCTTCTAGCTAGCCTTCTTGCCTTGGGGATCTGCTGTCTGTGCTCCTAAGTGCTGGAATTACAGGTGGGAAGCCATGTCCATTTGACTTTTTTGTGGATTATGGGGATCTGAACTCGAATTTTCATGCTTATATGGTGAGCCATTTCCTCAGTCCATGCACCTTCTTTTAAAATGATTTAATTTTTATTCTTGTATTTATTGGCTTAAGATTTTTTCATATCATTTACTTTCTTTATATTCACTTTTCTCCACCATCTTCTACCGGATCTTTCCTACCTTCCTACCAATCCAACTTCACGTTCTTTTTCTCTCTAGCTCATTACAAAATAACCAACCAATCAATCAATAAAACAAACAAAAAGACAAAAATTTCCAAAACAAAAAGCACACAAAATGTGGAGTATATTTTCTGTTGACTAAGTACTCCTGAGTATAGGGCCTACTGTCCTGGAGTCGGATGACTTTTACATGTTACTTCTTTTCTTCTGGGTAGAAATATAATCTATACTGTCTTCCTCTGGAATGTTTCTCTATTCTAGTACCTTTTTTGTGCTCACAGTTTATTAAATGGAGGTAGTCTGTTTTTGTCAGTACATGTTACATGTAGTAAAGGTTGCTGTTGGCAGTATTTAAGAGACACCAGCTCTGTACATCTATCAATACTTTCTCTAAAATTTTCATGATCCTGAACAGAAACTCTACACCTGTCCATCAGTAATTCTGTATTCTTCTCAAATCTGTATGATTTTCCTATTCTATATATTTCTGTAATTACAATAATTTATTATTAGTTTCTTTACATCCAACTTATTTCACAGAGTATAATATTTAAAGTCATCTGGTAGCATGTGTCAGAATTTCCTCCTTTAATGGCCAAATAACATTCCATCAAATAGGTACACCACATGGTGCTTAACAATTGTGTAATTTAGATATTTTTCAACCTTTTGGCTGTCGTAGATAGAGCTCTTATAAATGTTGTTATAAAAATATCTGCCTAATTCTCTGATGATAGCTCATTTGTGAAAATTTGAAATTGTCAAATGGCTTTGTAATTCTTAATTATATACATACATATTTGTGTACATAGTGTATGAATGTATGTGTGTATGTTGGTGTACTTGCTCATCTTTGTGCATGTAGAGATTCAGAGGTTAGCATCAGATATCTATTGCTGTCTGCCTTTTTTTTTTTTTTGAGACAAGATCTCTTTCTGAGTTTGGACTTTGCCATTTTGGCAAGAGTGGTTGGCCAGTGAGGCCCTGGGATCGTCCTGAGTGTGCCCTTCCACCCAGCTCTAGGGTTAAAGAGGTGTGTTGCCCTGTGAAGTCCTGGGAGTTGGACTCCAGTCCTCATGCGGGTTCAGAGCAAGCGCTTTGCCAACTGAACCATCTCTCCAGCTCTCCATTATATATTTAAAGACCCACTGAAGTGTTCTGGAACAGCTGCTTCATTTTCATGGCCCCCACTAGTAGTAGCTCAGGAAGGTCATAGTTTCCCCCAGCTTTGCAAACTTTGTTCTTTTTTATCTTTCTAGTAGTAGTCATTCTTGTGGCTGGGCTTTGGATTTTATTTGTATTGTCTAGTGATGGGCGAGCATCTTGTGATATACCTTGTAGATATTTGCATTGTTATCTTGGAGAAATATGCTTCAGAGTTAATGGTCAATTTTGAAACTGGGTTATTATTTTTGTGCCATCAGATTCAGATGGGATCTTAACTGAGAATTATTGCAGAAATATTCACTTGCAATATATTATATAAAGAATTAATATTTATTGAGGGGTATATAAATACTCATGATACAAATTGAACTTTTAGATAATTCTTAGAGAGTAGAATGTCTCATAATGGAGGGATCGATCCAGTTCCCGAGAATGCAGGAACAAACAGGGCCAGAAGTCAGTGTTCCCCAGGTCCCAGTTGATTCTGGCCATGCTGCATAGGGATCCTAATTCTCAGGAGCTACTAAAGCTTCCCTAATAACACCTGAATCTCACTACAGAGTGTGGCTGTATGCGTCTTCATTCACTTTCAATACTAGTTGCTTGTACATGGGTACCCCCATCCTAAGCCAACCTTTTAGCTTTCTGACTGACTACCTTTCTTTGGAGCAAAAGAAGGAAGAACCAGTTGCTCATGATTTTGGTGTCTTAGATAGGGCTCTATTTCCAAGATTATGTAAGCTGGCCTGAGGCACTTCAGTGTGGGAGACCACTCATCATGTTTTTGCTTCAGGCAGTACACTGCTCTGAGTCTCCCCAGTCATTTGTAAAGTAGTGCATACAGTCTGCAGCTCTGTCTGGAGATTGACAAAGCCCCTGTGACAAAATAAATAGCAAACAATGTTTACATATAACACAAGGTCCTGGTTGATTGTTTAGGGTTCCAGCTGCAGACCTGCTCCCTTCTCCATACCTTCCTAAAAGTGTCTTGGATCACTGGCTGGCCAGATCCTGAACGTGCAGACTGAATTTGGTGAAAGTTTGTTCACCTTGCAAGACTTTTTGGATAGGCTGCATTATTGGCTGAATTCCTAATGGATTTTAGAGGCACATTCAACATTTGGCCTTGTTTTGAAATGTGAAACTAACTAGCAATACATATGCATATTCTGGAATTTTTCTTGTTGCTAAGCAAAGGAAAAACTCCAAGCCCCATTTAGAAATAAATGGTCCTGGTGGTTCCTAATGGGAACATGGTCATTAACACATAGGTATTAAGGAAGTAACTGACCCTGGTAAGGAGGAAGCAGAAACTGATCGGCTGGGAGGCAAAAGAAGGTATCTCTTCTCAGAGGTTGGCTCAGAAGAGAGCTGGGAAAGGTTTTGAAAGACCAGAAAAGCCCCCAGTTTTGAGAAGAGCCTGAGGTCTGCATAGAAACAAAGGTCAAACAGGAGAGGTAACTTAGGGAATGATAACAGTTAATTATCCATGGAACATTTTAGGACAGGAGACAGCCTGCAAAGACCCGGACCCAACCCAGGAGAAAGCCAGAGAAAGGGCTTGACAAACAGCCAGGTAAGATAACAGAGGAAGTCTAAAAATCCTCCCAAAGACAATTGTATCTGTACTAAAAGACTTCAGTTGATGTATAACCTTGTGATCTTTGCCCTTAAAAACCCTGCTTCCAAAGGCCACTGTTACTCCTGTGTGCCAGACCAAGGTCCTTGTCACAGAACTCATCATTTTCAATAAACCATGCTTTTGCATTTTGGAGAGTTCACATCTCTGATGATCTTTTGGGGGGTCTCATCACCAGAGCACAACAGTATCAACTGATTTTAAAAATTTGTCAGAGAGAAATCTCCTTTCAAAAGAGCCCTAGAGTTAGAGAATGAGCATTGTCATGTTCTTACATCCTAGCTTAACCCAGCAGCCTCTGGCACAGGTCACACTGAGAGTGGGTTTTTGGATTTCATTTCCTTACTAGATCCTACTTCTTTTTATCCACATTCTCTGTTCTCGTTTGAATTGTTAGGTCGAGTAACACTGGGCTTTTACAAATATCCATACTCCATGTCTGAATCCTCTACTTCTCTAAGGATGGAAAAGCTTTAAATATAATTCATCATCCCCTTAGGTCACCTGAGCTTCCCATTTGTGGGATGACAGTTCAATGACTTTTGAGCTTGATGGCCTTTGCATGTGAGCTTCTGGAGGTCACAGCAGAGTCAGCCACAACACTTGACACAAGACACTGCTAAAGATACCTGCTTTTTATGGGTGGCTCACTAGGGAAGCTGTGTGACCCTAAAAATCACCTAAATTGCCTTCTTCATTATGTATTCTCTAGACTCAGCTAGTTGGAACTCCTGATCCTCTGGGGAGGTAGAAAAAAATGGGAGGAAGGGAAGAGCTGACGAAGAAGACAAAGGAAGTTCTTCTAAGCCTCTGAGCTGGGTATGGCATGGAGGGGGTCCCGTGACAGGAATTTCAGGCTGGATGTTGGATGGTTTTCAAGAGAAAAGACCTCAGAGAATGAGGAAGGGAGGTTTCTGCTGGTCACCTTGCTTGACTTTGTGGAAGTGAACTGACCAAGCCTGCAAGTTGAATCACCTGCTGGGGCTTAGCCATGGGCAGTAATATGGCTCTAAACCCCTCTTCCTAAGCTGGAGATGGAAGTCAGTCTGGTTGTCCTGGCTATAAACATAACTGGTATCTGGTGGAATCTTCCAGCTTCTCCCAGGGTGGGGATCCCTGAGCTCCCATCTCAGTGGTGCATGTTGCCAGCACAGTGGCGTTCAAAAATGTAACATCAGCTGCCCTGATGGCCCCACAGGAGCTGACCTCTCTAAGACTTCCCTTTTTATCTATGAAACATGACTAGCAAGCCCACATATCCTGTAGGCTCTTGATTAAGAGAGTTGGTACATGTAAGACATTCAGTGTAGTTTCCAGTGTATGTTTGAAAAGCAATATGGTGACCATATTGAAAAGGTATTTATGGTCAAATAGATACCGTCCACTCCTTCATTGTTTTTTAAGCTCAAGACATATTGTTTATATCTTCTGCCTCCTCAGAATCTTTGCATATGCTGCTTCTTTGCTTGAAATACCACCAGTCTCTTTTGCTTTAGGGAATAGGAGTTTGTCTTAGCTCAGCCATCATGTTTCAGAAGACCCTCTCTGAAATCAGTGGCTCTTTGGCTGCTTCTTGGCATTTTACAATGATGGGCTTACTATTTTCTTTTCTACTGGGCTATAAGCTCTGTCCATGTCTACAAGCAGTATTGACTTTTGACGTGACTCTGAGAGCAAGCGCTGGTTACAATTCTTAGAACTAAATTGAAACCATTTGGGATGGCACTGAAGAGAGGGGAGCAAATGCTGTGTGTATGTGTGTGTGCCCATTTGTTTATTTTGTGTTCATGCACACGTGTGCCACAGATCATGTGCAGAGGGCAGAAGACAATTTGTGGGAGTTGGCTGTCTCCCTCCACCACCATGGGCCTAAGCTCCATTGACCAGTAGGCTTTGCTGTAAGTGCTCAGCCATCTCCATGGCCTTAGACATAGCATGTTTTTGAGGGACATTGGCGACATCTGGCAAATCCATGGGGTTCTTACGGATTTTGGTGAGACTCATTAAACCAGAGAAGAAGTTTCAACTTGTAAAGCCAGTGAAGGAGGGGTCATTATTTCCTCCATTTACTTTTTCAAACAATGCTAGTGCACTAAGGTTGGCTCCTGCTGGTTAAAAGAAAAACCAAATTACAGGCCCATCATGTGTCCTCATAGACCATGCCCTTTGAGGATTATTGTGACTGGAAGCTAAAGAAAAACTAAAACATTTACACAGAAAAGTCCATCTGAATAAAACCCAAAGAACCATGCTTTATTCCATAAGTGCTTCAGGGGGATTTACATTTAATCAAAATTGAAGACCACAGCATTTGCATGAGAATTCTCACATCGTATCTCGTTTTAGTGATTTCCTGTTAATTAGTTGATGCACTGCACAAATTCTGAAATGCTCAAATAATTGGGAAACAGAAATAAAAGCAGGGTGTTTCATGATGGCTTGTGGCAAAATTACGTTTGCTTCTTCCGTTTGGGGCAATTGTATTAGTGAGTAACCTGTAACCTACTTCTGAAGGCTACAAGGACGTAATTATTTGGTTAATTTTCATACTTTGGTTTATAATCCTAATTAGTTCTCAAACTAGTGTTCCCTAGGCGATGTACAGCCCTACCTCAGCATATTTGGGATTCTTGCTATTTGAAATCTCTTGTTTTCATCGAAAAGATGAAACCTTCATGGATGTCCCTTGTTGCTATTTTTGTACACTGTCAAGTGTTCTTGCTAGGAAACTTAGAATATTCTGTGACTTAGGACTCCAGAGGGAACAAGTGAAGTGCCTGTTACTTTGAAAGCAATTTTTCTTATTGGCATCATGAATGTGTTACAAATATAATGAACATAACCATGGCAGTGTTGGGTTGCTTCCGGAGGAGAAGGCGTGAGGGTGGTGAGGTGTGATGCACCAGGTACTGAGAGAACCAACTCCATTCAGACTTACTGGGAAAAAATTCTTTTCTAAAAAAATTTTTTTAAAAAATTTCTTGTTATTTTATGTGTGAGTGTTTTGCTTTCATGTATGTCTGTGCATGCCTAGTGCTCACAGAAGCCAGAGAGGGCATCAGATCCTCTAGAACTGAAATATAGATGATGTTCTGAGCTGCCATGTGGGTGTTGGGAATTAAAACTGGGTCCTCCAGAAAAGTAGCCAATATTCCTAACTGCTGAGCCATCTTGCAAGACTTAAATTTTTGATTACATGTGTATGTGTGGACACTGGGGGCTATATGCATGTGAGTGAAAGTACCTGCAGAGACCAAAAGAGGATAATTGATTCCCTGAAGGAACTCGTTACAGGTGGGTGTGAGCCATCCATTGTGTATGGATGTCAGAACTAAATTCCAGTGTGCAAGAGCAGCACGTTCTCTTAATGGCTAACTCATCCCTCCAGCTCTGAGCAAAACTCATATCATGAGTTTATGCAGTGATACATTGTATATGGAATCAAGTTTGCCTGAAAATCAGAGGACAGAGCCACCCACAGAGTTAGCTAGCCATGAAGGTCAGGGAATGGTGACCCATGCCTTTAATTCCAGCACTTGGGAAGCAGAGATCTATCTAGATCTCTGTGAGTTCAAGGCCAAACAGAGCCAGCTGGTAGTGACACACACCTTTAATTTTAGCTCTAGGAAAGTTGAAGAGGAAGTGAGATAGCTGGATGGAGAAAGAGGAGGCAGGGGTTCAGTCTGTGGCCGCCCACCCTTTTGCCAGAGGACTCAGAGGCATTGAGGCTGAGGATTCCTGAGGAGTTGACTGGGTGAGAAGTGGCTGTGGCTTGTTTCTCTGTCTCTCTAATCTTTCAGCTTTTTCCCAATATCTGGCTTCAGGTTTTTATTATAAGATCAAGTAGAATTTGTGTAATAAATTTACATTGTGATTGTTGCTAGACCCTAACAGTTCTCGTAGGGGAGGGAGTAAGAAGGTGTGGAGTCAAGAGTCAATGACACAGACCCCAATAGTCATATAAAAAGAACATGGCTAACTCCTTTATTCAGCAAAGGGGAGAGCCTTATATACCCTCCTCCCAACATATAGACTGTGTCACAATCCAGTGATGTTGTGCAGTCACCCCTCATTGGCTGGGCACAATCAGGACCTCTAACAGCACCTGTTGCTAGGCCCTCAGGCAGACTCCAGGTTGGCTCATAAGAAAATAGATTATATGCATGCCTTGGCAACTAGTTTGAGCCAATTTCCTTGACCCAATGAGTCTGTCTTACTGCAGCTGATAAAACTACTAACCTTGAAGATTTGACCTAAGAGTTAAGTGATGCAAGCTAATAAAACTACTAACCTTGAAGATTTGACCAAGAGCTTGCAAACTTATTTACATGTTATATAAGGATCTATATTAGAGATATTCAGTAAAAATATGTGGTCCACATACGAAAATTTGGTTGTTTGTAGCACATGTATATGTTTGTATTTATGTGTAAACGTGCATTTGGAGGTCATTGGTTGACATCAGTCCTCTATTGCTCCTAAATTAATCTTTGAGGCAAGGTCTCTCACTGATTCTAGAGCTCACTGGTTAGCTAGCCAGGCTGGCCAGTGAGTATCCGAGCTCTACCTGTCTTTGTCATCCCTCCCATCCCTCCCACTGCCCCAACTAATTTCTACAGTTATAGATGTGAGCTACTGTGCTCAGCTTTTATGTGGGTCCTAGAGATTTGAGCTGGAGTCCCAATGCTTTCTCAGTAGGCGCTTTACAGACTGAACCATATCCCCAGCCCTTACATATGGAATTTAAAACCTTTGTTGTATTCTCAATTACAAAGTAAAGTTAATTATAATTACATATTTTACTTAACCAAACATATGTGAAGTTACTATAATTGCAATAGAAATTACTGCAATTTCCATCAAAATTATTATAAAACTTTCTATGATTTTGAAAAAGTATTGTAATTTTGAAATCTTTGTTCCCAGAACATTTCCATTTGGACTAACCATCTTTTATTTACTGAATCCTTTTTTGTAGTGCTGGATACACCACTGCATTTCAGCCTTTCCCTACATTAACTGTTTAGTAGCTGGATGTGGTTAGTGACTACTGGGTTCAACTGTATATCTCTGGGTGCTCAATAAAGACACATTTTGCAAAGAGTTGAAACCAGAGCTACCCAGACAGTGAAGTGGTTGTAGTGGAGAATGAGGAGCCCGTACTCACTTCCTAAAGTTAAGTAGCTATGAGCAAAGCCATTAGCATCATGCCCCTAAGATGCAGAGATCAGATAAATTTTAATGATTTCAGAGGCTATGGCTCCCATAGGGAAAATAGCTGCCTTGCTATGCAAAGTAGGGATTTGGCTCTAACAGTGCTGCAGGATTCAAATACAAGAACCAAAGGAAGAGAAACACAAATGCATAGGGCTCACATTTTTATGTAAACCTGGGCTTCTTATGTGAGTAAGAGCCCATGAGTGGCACTGTGGGCTATGCAACACCTCTAAAACCTGTAATGCGATTTATTTACATGTCATATAAGTATCCCCCCTCCTCTCCTCAAGAGAGAAATCATAGCTTCTATCAAATTCCCAAATGAGTCCAAGAAGCTGAGCAAGAGGGATAGTAGAAAGATGTGATGGTAACAGCCTATGCTGTTTCTATGGACTCTATGGTTTCTCAATAGAAGTTGTAAAGTGTTCACGCTCTTACCTTGAGACACCCTACATTTTCCCACTAGCTCAGAAAAGCTTGTACCATGAGGCCCCTGGGAGTACAAGCTCACTTAGAAATGGTAGATTCATGTTTCCTGGCTTAGACTCACTCTGGGGCATCAATTAGTGAAATGCTTGCAGTTTTTGGTTGAGAGCGCAGGATGGATGCATGAAAGTTGACTGTTCGCATGCTTTACTACCCTTCCCTTGAGTCTGAGCTGCTAAGAGATGTGGGGCCAGGTGCTGAGCTCTGAATCCATGCTTGGTTTCTAATGAGCTACCTTGCATTTCTCAGCTTCCTATTTCCTTCTGATTGACACTAACATGCTTTTTGTATTTTAGCTGATTAGATTAGACAAGTTCCAGACTGCAGTGCAGGTTAGGTCCAAGCAGGATGTGCAGCTGGAAATCTGGAATGGCAGTTTTGTGTTTTTCCTAAGTGTTCAGGCAGGCTAGTGCACATATGTGGAAGTATCCCATGAGCCCAGAGGGGGAGCACCCCTATTGTCTTTGACACTTAGGTTCTGTCTTCAGTCATCTCCTTGGTCATGTGCCATACAGGCAGCTCTTGTCTTGAATGAGAGAAAAGCTATTTACTGAATAATAGTCACTTGTATGCTCTTTTGGGCTTTATAGCAACTTATCAGACAGGTGTTTGTGTTCTGTGAAATATTTACTGGAAGATGGGAGATCAGAGCACTGGGCCTGTAAAGCAGCTTGGGAGCTGCAGATGGCACTACATTGAAAACTGAACTTGGGGACTGTTGGAACCTTATGTCCTAACAGTGCACTTTGTGAAACTTGATTCACCTTATAGAGTTGATTAGAATTATGTAGCAGATGCAATTATCTTCGCAATGCCAGGTTCTAGAAGGGGTAGCAACCAGATATTTTACTAGTGAGGAGTCATTATCTCAATGTTTTATTTTCATTAAATTATTTTATTACAAGTGTGTTGGAGGATATTTGTACACTGTGTGAAGGGATATTGCTATAATTGGTGTAATAAAAGGCTGCGCAGCTAATAGCTAGGCAGGAGGTATAGGTGGGATTTCCAGAGAATGAAGGGAAGAGGAGGAGGACTCTAGGTTCACAGGAGACTCCAGGAGATGTCGAACAAGTCACAGATACAGAATAAAAGAAAGCCATGTGGTAGAATGTAGATTAAAAGTATGGGTTAATTTAAGACATAAGAGCTAGTTAGGAACAAGCCTAGGCTATAGGCCAAATAATAATTCTCTGTGTCATTATTTGTGAGCTAGCTGATGGAATAGAGAAAGACTGGCTACACAAGTGTAATTAGTCTTAAGATTCTAGCCCTAAAAGAAGGATTTGGACTCAAACTGGGTCTGTGTGAGGAAATCATTGTCTAAGATGTCTAAAACACCTTGTCATTTCAATCAACATTTCAATTAAATCAGTGAGTAAAGCAGATGGCTGGTGTGATGGCAAATAAAATGATGCCTTTCCTAATCTTATCTTGATTTTCATTTTTCAGTGGGCATTATGGCTGAAATTGATATAAACACTGTAATTAGGGACCCTAGTAGCGAGTCCTTTACTCAGGACTTTGGCAGTCACAGTAGCCTAAAAGAAACCTGCTTCTAAGCCCAGATACTTCAGTGGTCTCCGCTATACTCTGAAACTATTGCCCAGTGGACAGGTACATCTCAGAAATGGAAAGCTGGACAAGACGTTTGCCAGAAAGGGCAGAATAGTGTCTGAGGAAACAGAAGGAATTCCTTGGCAAACACGATCCCGGCTGAGAAGATTGCCCACAAGCATTCCTATTTGTAGGATATGGAGCTAGGTGGAAGCATCCTGGGAAGCCAGCTGTCAAAGCCCAGGAAGATATGCTATATTTGATTCCCTATTCTTTGCCAGCAGACTTTGCTTTTTCATCTGTCTCTGGGCTCTAGGCTGAATGAAGGAATCAGGCAGTTTGAAAGACTAAGGAAGCAGCAAGAAGGGGTCAGAAATTAACACCATAAAATAAGCACCCATGTCAAAATATATCAAATAGAAAATAATAATTTATTTTAACTTCATTTTACTTGATGTTTGTAACTAATCATGGTTCTGTGAACTTGCTTGGTTAAGTCTGTCCCTTCCAATCTACAAAGCAAAGGTCTACAACAATGAGCACTTAAGACTCCACAAATTGTCTCCATCCACGACTTCCCTGTACATGCAAATTCTTCCAACAGGCGGCAATATTTGCAAACATGCTTTAAGCGTCCATAAAGCTGCAGGAAATTTTGCTTTCTCTTAAAACCTTGACACTCTCCTTGGGAACCTTAACCAGAAAAATGTTAAAAATGGATATACTGATTAGAAATGATGCTAGTTTGGTTGTGTGTATGTGTGTGTGTGTGTGTTATCACCAGCCAGATTTTGGCGGGTTTACGCTGAAACCACAACGGATATAAGATGTATGAATGAATGAATGGTGACTTCGTATGAAACACATTTCAGCGAAGTGACATTACAAAATAGGGTCCCATTAAAAATACATACTGGCAGTTGCATTTTGTGTTTTAGGCAGAAAAAAAGCGTGTTTAACCTTCTTTTATATGAATATAGTTTAAACAAATTATTCTGTGAAAGTATGCTTAATAAAAGATCTTTTGGAAATTTAAACACTTTATGAAAAAGGTTAACAAGTAAAAAATTACCATTGCTATTTGAAAAAAAAGCCGCTTGTTAATATTGCCTTCTAAGAGAGTAAGGGTGTCTTTTCCCTTCACTGAAAACAGAGCCAGGACACCCAGAGTTGTAGGAGTAGCAAATTGAGACTATCAACATGATGGCCGGGCTTCTATGTACAAAAACTTGCCGCATTGAACGAGGCAGGGATTTCTACCCCAACGGTAGTGGTCTCTCGGCTGTACAGAGTTAAACAGTAGTCACCGACAGGAAGGAATTGTATACCCTAGTGCCATCTGGTGATTTTGTGCCATGGGTTAAGAGTTCCTGGATGGTCATCCAATTGTCAAAAATCTTTTTGTTCCTCTTCTTCATCATCTTTTTATGGCTCAGTTCCAGGATGTTCATCTCCTTCCTGTCGTCGGCTGCCTGCTGCTCCTTCAGACAATCCAGCCTGCTCTGCATCATGAACTCGCGCCTCCGCCGCTGCTCCTTGGCCTTCACCAGATGCTGTTTGCGCTCCTCCTTGCTCCAGTAGCGCCCCATCTTCATCTCACTCATGGCGTCATCATCCGTGGTCAGGCCGCTGCGTTCCTCACGGATCTTCAGCGCACGCTCCCGCAGCAGCCGGTCACGCACCGGCCTTTTGGTAATGTAGCGCGTCCCATCGCTGCGGATTTTCACTTTCCATTCCATCCTGGGTTCAGCTGAGTTAGAAGAATTCAAGTCCTTGCACATGCTCACCAGGCTCATCTGGCTTTGCGCATACTCCACTGCTGACTTCTGCTGGATCAGGTGCATGTAGCTCTGGTAGTGCTGTGCGTGTGCTGGGATGTGTGCGTGCTTGTACGGGGAGTGATGATATGAGGGCAGGTAGGCACTGCCCAGCTTTGGGCTGGTGGTTGGGCTCCTGCTGCCATCACTAATTCGACGCTCTTTGCTTTCCAAGGCCTGGCTGGGGTCCAGCTCTTTGGCGCTAGGGCTGTAGTTTGGGGTGCTTATTTCAGGATCCTCAGTAATGGCGAGCAGATTCTTAGGGGATGGCCTGTAAGCTTCGATGTTGGCTGTGGCCCCTTCGCTACTTCCCTCGGCCACCCTGCGCAGGGAGTTGTCTGGGGAGATCTCCAGGGTGAGTGGGGTACTCCGACAGCTCTCCCCAGTGTTGTAGGCGCTCGAGCTATCTTTGTCTGACTTCTCTGGCAGCTCAGTGATGTCCGAGAGCTCATGGCGGCGCACGTCCACGCTGGTGTTGTAGTTGCGGAAGCCACTATGGTGCAGCATCCAGGACTCGCGGTACTGCTCCTTAAGCTGCTGCATCTTGTGGGCACGCACGATACTCAGGCACTCCAGCTCAATGCTGCGCAGCTCTTCATTGAGTAGCTCCAGCTCCTTGTCCACACTTTCAGGGTCACTCTTGCCAGCAGCATCCAGTGGGCTGCTGGGGTAATACAGGCTGTAGGGACTGCTGCTCTGCACCTGACACTTGAGCTCCAGCAGCTCGCGAAAACGCTCACACTCATCTACTGGGATGCCCAGGTAGTCCACATCGGTACAGTCCGCGGAGATGAATGATTCATTGCTGAAAGGCAGGTCGCCACTGCCGAGGGTGTCCTGGCTACAGGTCAGCTTCCTCTGGCCCGCCAGCGGGTTGGAGGACGCCATGGCGTCTTCACCATTATTTTCCTGTTCTGAGCTCTCGTCATTGCGGGTGCTCTCGTCCGTCCGCCCCACACCGCTGTCTTTTTCATGCTGGTTGGATAAGATGGTGGCAGTGTCTGTGGTCCCACCGTCTTCCTCATGCTTCTTCTATATTAGAGAAAAAAATGACAAGAACAACTGGTTCATGGTGACAGAACTCTGGGGTGGGGTGAGGTGGATGGGTACACAATGTGACCTTTATGAGTAGGACAAGGGTTCTGAATTGAGTTCTAATTTTCTAAGGCTGACCTAAAGCATTTGAGTGACCTAGGGCCCAAGAAATGGTCAGTGGGCAGGTCCCTAATTCTCATTTTTTTTCAGTCTATAAAATGGGGAAGATAATATCAATTATCCCAATAACTAACTAGTAAAGGAACCACTACATAGGAAGAATGCATAAAGACTCCTAAGAGTCTCAGCAAGTGGGTAATTAGGACTCTGACAGTGGCACAGGAGAGAGCCACAGGGCTCTGATCAGTTCGGGTTAATCACAGAATTGCTTTACTTTCAAAGACATGATTTAATTTTCTCTGATCTCAGTAAACACTGATGCATATGTTTTTCTGGCAAACACCAGACTAGTGGTATCAATGTCTGTGCTTTGTTTTCTCAACCATAAACGCTTCCTTATTTAGGTGAGGTGGTATGTGCCTAAAACCCAACACCTAGAAGCTTGATTCCCGTGAGTTTGGAATTCACTGTGTAAATTATGTAGTTATTTCTAGGGAAGAGATTGTCGAGAGTACCCATCAGCTTGCGTTCCTCTCATATATTCAAGTAGGAAAGCTCTTAGGCAGGGTTTTTCTGATGGTCTTTACCATTGAGGAGGTTGCGGAGTTGTGGTGGGGTGGGACTGCCCGGGTTTTACCTGTTGGAGCACACTGGCTGTGAATTGCATGGCCTGGTGATGCTGCTCCTCAAGCATGTCCATGTGTAAATCATCCAGAAAGTCGTTCCTGTCATCATCCATCCAGCCCTCATCCAGCTAGGAGAACAGCCAACACATACGTGAGAGCCTTTATTATTAGCTTGGACTTAGACTCACTATAAAGACAGATTTATGGCAGAAAGGGTTAGCTGAAGATGGTGGAGTCCCCCTGAGTTTGGGTAGTGGCCATGGAACAGAAGAAATCAAGCTGAGCCCCAGATTCATCTCTCTGCTTCATGATTGGGTGCCATGCAGATAGCTGCTTCATACCCTGCTTGGCCTTTCCTGCCAGGCTGTACCATACCTCAGAATAAGCCTTGCCTTCCTGAAGTTGCTTTGGACAGGTATTTTGACACAGCAAGGAGAAAGGTAACTGATTTAATATACCATAGAAAAGCTTTCTTTCAAGGAGGAACATTATATTCAGAAAGAGAAAATGTAGAGTTCTCTCCAGAAGTCACCAAAAATGCAGTTACTCTATAGCAGTGATTCTTAGCCTTCCTAATGCTGTGACCTTTTAATACAGTCCCTCATGTTATGGTGACCCGCAACCATATCATGACAATGGTTTTGTGACCCAGAGGTTGAGAAGCTCTGCTCTATGGGCTGGTAAACTACCTCCTCCTTGGACTGGAGACCACACCGGGGAAGCTTTTAATACTCCCTCCCCTGATTTGCTTCTTTGTATCCAGACTCACTGGTTAATGCTGTTAGTTACCATTTGAAAGACTCAGTTCCTTTCATTTTGATTTGCCCACAATGTGCCAATCAGTGGGACTTAGCTCCAGGCTGAAAGGGGCATTTGTAAACCTGCTGGGGGTCTGACAAGGTGGCTAAACCTTTAAATGGATCCTAAGTCATGGCAAATTCAACTACTTTCCAGGTAACCTTTAAGCTCAAGTGTAATACTCTGACATTGTTTTGCAAGGTCTGGGAATTTGGTTTTGACAATAGAAATCCCGTCTATTTAACTCATAGGACATTAACTTACCTGGAGTTCAGGCCTTGCAATCAGCAATGAAAAGTTCTTATTTTCTTCACTGGTTAGAAGAGCTACAGCCTCTTCGCGGTTCTGCACTTCTATCCCATTAATCTAAATGCACAAGGACAGGTGGGGACAGGTAAAATGACTGGATGGAGTTTCTTGTCTTGCTTCAGAACTACAGTTGCCGCCACTTGCACACAGTCAGAACATGAAAAATCCATTTAGCTTTAAAGAATGATGATTTTAGGAAAGAAAGGCCTTGCTTAGCCAGAGGCAGCTATGATCTGGAGAACCCAGATGATCCAGAAACCTCTGCTGCTCAGAGCACCTCTGAGACCTGAAATCTGATGAAATATTTGGGCAGAAGAATAAATAAGAAATACAAAACAGACCTTTTTATTTATAACAAGGGAGAACAGGACAGCTGGGATCATGAGCAGTAGAGAGCAGAGAAGGGAAAGGGTGTATCTAATGGACTGCATGTGCATGGTTAAACAGGCTAGCTGTAGAGTCAAGTGAGAATGACTCTCACCTTCACACTGACAACCCTCTGGCAGGCCGTCTGGTTGCATGTCTCAGCAGCTTTTGAGTTCTGGACATTTTAGCTCCTGGGCTGATATTCCTGCAGGGATGCCAAGGCAGTCCCACTGGCCTGGAAACTGAGCCCTTCATCTGACTTTGCCACTGTATGTCAAAGAACCAAGAGGTGGCAAAGCAGAGACATCATTGGTGGTCATTATGCTGTCTGATTACAGTGATTACAGGGCAGGGTATGGTGGCAACCCAAGCTGGGGCACCCCTTACTACTTCTACTCCTTGTTTTCAAATGTAGTGGATCAGAGAAAACTGCAGCAATAAAAGTAAGTATGCTGAGGATTAGGGCCTCGGGTGTGAAGGTCTGGGTCTCTTTTCTAGGGAAACTCAGCTGCCAAGGCTCTGGATAAAGGCTGGAGAAACAGAATACAGACCTGGGGTAGGAAACCACAGTTTTACATATGAAAGGAGAAAATAAACTAGTTGACTAGAACATGAAGATAAAAATGGGAAGAGCTAGAAAGCAAAGCCTGTGGGACACGGCAAAGCCAAAGTTCTGTGACCCTACAAAAAACTATGGGGCCAGCTACTTAGCTCAGAGGATAGAATGCTTTGCATGAAGTCCCGTGTTCCATCCTTAGCATCATATTAAACCAGGTGTGCAGGAGGCAGAGGCAGGAGAAGCAGAAGTTCAGGGTCATCTTTACATAGTAAGTTTGATACCAATCTGGTACATGAGCACCCTCCCCCACCCCCAAAAAAGATTATAGCTAAAAGAAAAAAGTAAGCAGTCTTATTTTGCCCATATGGAACAAGATTCAAGATAGATGTCACCCTTAGAACTGAGTTCACAGGACAAGTAATCACTAAATTCTAAAATTTTAGACTTCTCAGAGGTATTTGGTCCAAAATATGGGACGATTAGGTCTGTTCTCCCTTTGTTCTTGGCATGTGATTGGCTAATTAGTCTCGGTCACAAACCACTAAGGGTTGGTCCCACTGACCAGCTGAATTTCTGATTCCTGTTCTTAAACCTCTCCTGCATTTCTAACCTCAGGCTACTCCTAGAGCCCACTTGTTTGCTGAAGATATGTATCAGCAGTAAGGGAACCTACCTGGATGATGCGGTCTCCTTCACGGATGCGTCCATCCTTGGCTGCAATGCTGTTAGGGTCAATCTGAAACACACAGAGACACCTCAGCATCAACACAGGCACTTTCCAAAGGGCATCTTTAACATACCATCACACCCATCCCTGTCTTTCTGTGTTGCACAGACTTACAAACAGGACTTAGCACTGTGCACAGAGAGAGATGGACTCATCTGTTCTGTGCCCTTCCTTGGGCCTCTCAGAACCCTGCCTAGCTGTGCAGTGACAAAGACCTGGGCTTAGAGCTGCAGACCTGAGCTCGTGTGTGTTGGACACAGAGTAACTAAAAGCAAGTTAGTGAAAGGGCCCCTCAGCGATGCTGTCTGCTGCCCTACTTTGATGGTTCTACACTAACTAAATCTTCGTTGTTAAATTTTGGAATATAGTTTTAAAAGTAAAATGTATAATTGGGGCAAGTGGGACTGTGGATGGCAGGGGTGTCCTAAAATATGCTGATGTGACCTGCGAAGCTTGGTAGGTCGTACTTGTCCAATGAGATGACTGTGAAGTCTATAGTGGATACAGCTCTTGGTTCAGCCCACAGAGACAGATTTGATTTCTTTAGGAAATTGGGTTTCTCTAATTACAATGAAGTGTACATTCATAGGAAAATATTCATATCAACATCAATTTCTCTACCTTGTCTCTTCTAGAAAGATCATTGCATCTTTCATTTATGTACTTTGAAAAGTCCACATTAAGTTGATATTTGAACCCAACAGTGTATACTATGAAAGGGAAGCAGGACTCTAAAATGTATAAGCCATTCTGTCTGCCATTGCACTTGAGTTGGGAAATGTGAGACTGCTCTTCCCTTGGGGGTAAGCACACAGACCATGTAAACGACTCCATTTTATGGTTGGTTTGCGGCTTCTCAAGGGTAATTTTGCCTTATGTACCAACATTAGAACTTAACCTCTGCGTAAAGATGTGACTCCATGGAGTGTGATGAAGGGGGGCATGTGTTCTGTATCTTTCCGAAGATATTCTTGAGAAGCTAGTTCTAGGATGTGTGAACAAATACAAAGAAAAACAAAACCCTGACCCTTTTGGCTATGGGAGGCTCATTTTCAAACCTTAGCTTTCATACCTCACTTATATAAATCCCAAGGTCATCTTCATCATCCGTCCGGTAGCACACAGTGAGGCCCAGCTTGTCCTGGCTGTTCATCCTGTAGAGGCCCACTTCCTAGACAAAGAAAACCTTCTCTGTGAGACTTCAGCAGGCTAGGAGAGCTGGGAGCATGTCAAATGCATTGAAAATATTTGGTTTAAATGATGAACTGGATTTCTTTGCATTCAACTGTGTAGAGCCAGTTAACTTACTGAACAAAAAGTGATTATGGACATAGGATCAATGCCCTGGGCATTTCTGACCTCTCAGTCAATATAAAGTCATTTTGAAAATAGTTATTTTATTGATCCTTCCCAAGAAAAATTACCCATATTTCACTCAGCGTCAAGACCTCAGGGGTAGGGCTTTTAAAAAGCATTCTTTCAGTGTCTGCCACAAACAATAATATTTCCACACCCTGAATGCTCCAGCCACTTTGGTACAAATGTTTCCAGCATGTTGGGTTAGATTATCTCAAGCTGTGTCCCTTAATATGCACAGGCATAGAACTTGCAAACAGATTAGGCATAAATTGATCCAACAAAGGAGAGTAACGTGAGAGTGTGCAATTAATGCCTTCTACAACAGCTGTGATATTTACAGTCGAAAATTAGTTTCAGCCACTGTTACTGCAAATTAAATAAGATAAAAAGCAAACTGAACCCAACACTGGGACACACAACGACAGGCTATGTTATTGTTTGTGCCAATTAGTCTGCACTTCAGAATGAAGTCAGAACTTTGAAAGTCTCGGGTGTTCTGGGAGGATACTTCAGGTTCCCTGCAAATTTTACAATTCTGCTCACCCTGCCACTCACTCTGCCAGTGACTCATGTGGGGTTTGTGCAGCTACAAGCTCTAGGTCAGTTTGGGGACCATCTCCTAATAAGTTAGTTGTCCAGCCAACTCTTTGGTCTGATCTCTTATGGTTTTGCTGGGTAACCAGGAGGGTGAGAAGGGCTCTGAGATAAGGTCTTCAGACTATATCAGAGCCACTTTCAAGCAGCATTTCTTGAGGCTCTCCCTCGGATGTAGGAAGGGCACAGCAGTCTTTGTGGACACAGCCTTCCCTCATGAAGGACAGTGTCCAACACCACTGATACCTTCAAAGCAGAAGAACAAGGGGTATAGAAGCTCTGGATCAGTGTAGTCAAAGCTCTCTAAATGGGGAAGAAAGAAGCAAAGTGAAGGTGGGTGTCGGGCTGGGCTGGAACAGGTGGCTTGGCTTTTGGCGGGCACTGCTCTGCTCTGCTCTGATGGGCTTTCCCCTGGCTGACCTGCCTCATATAAAATGATTATGAAGGAAGGCATATATGCAAATCCCTAGTCTACCTTCATCTAGAAGCTTTATCATGGGTTTGTTGATTTGCCTGAGGCTTTATTTGCTCACTAGCACATGTGGGATGGGGAGATGAGGCACACAGTGCTCTCAGCACTGGGCCTAACCCACAGTGCGTGTCAGTTTAATAATTGTGTTTGGGTCACAACAAGTGACCATTGGTTACAACAAGCTGTTTGTACAGACCATCCCTCATTAATAAGATGATGTTAGTTTATTTTCTGATCACTGGTATCTAATTAATTCAATGACTTCCTAATGATAGCTCTAACAATATGGTAAATCCTCATTAAATGAAACTCTTAATTTCTGATGTTTTAGCGGCATTAGATGGAAATTTGCTTCCTCAACTGCAAGTATGCTAGTCAGGCTGGTTTTAAGGAGTGTATTTAATCATGAGGGTAATCTCCAGATCCTTTGGAATAACTAATTTTTATCCCACAAATACAAGTGGCACATCACACTTCTATGTTTCAAACACCTCTCAGGCATCCTCACTGGATTGTATTCTGACTGAGACTGTGCCAAAAGGGGCCCTTCCTTCAGCATTTCCAAGTGGACACCCTGAATCAGTGAAATCTCATGATTAGTGGCTCAGGTCTCCCTGAACAGGTGCAGATGAAATAATGCTACTGAGCCTCAGGCCCTTCCTTGTAGGACCCATTTGATCCTGCAATAGATTGAATGGAAAGCAAGACCATAGAGAAGGCTGGAGGGGGAGACACAGGAGAGAGGTAACCAGTGTTGGAATTTCACTTCCTGTAGGATTCAGTGTGAGGAGACGAACTAGCCTGTGTGACTTCCAAGATGACAGTCTCTTAAATCAGTGATGATGCTGCAGCCCCAGTGGGCTTTATTCCAATACTCCTAGAACTATGCTCCATGGCCACAATGAAGAACTTACAGAAGCTGAGGGAAATATGTAGGAAGTTCTATGATGTTTTCTGATGATCAAAGGCATGGCTATTTAACTGAAGGTGGTGTAGACCAGCTGTGCATAGGGTGAGTTAAGTATTCTTGCATTGCGAGGCAGTCACAAACCAATAGTCGGAAGCAGACAAACTTGCTCTTGTTATCTTTTTTATCAGAGTCAGGCATGACTCTGAGACACATGCTCTGAGTGGAATATGAGACCAGGAAGATGTTTGGAGATCATACCATAGAAAGGAACTATGTAGTGGATTAGGGGTTTCTGGGTAGGAAAAAGGGACTCATAAGAAAGAGATAGTCAGTCCTCTACAACACAGAAGGATTAGCTTTCTCTACCCTGGAACCAAACATGTCTTCAGCACATAATTTTGATAATACCTATCCTGAAAACCACCTTTTTACTTGTGGGCCAGTGCTTTAATTGACAAAACTAGAGATGTATTAAGTTAAAAGATTTTAGTTTTTATTACTGCTGGTGTGCTTTTGCTTTTTCTTGTCCTTAGTTTGTATTCTAAACCTTTTGGGCCTTTGAGCCTTGGTACCAATCTTTCCAGGACAGATTTTCTCAGTTTGGCTGGATCTCACCGGAAGGCCGTAAAGGCCAGACTCCATTCTTTCACACGAATATGTGTCCACCTGGCTCCAGATCTCAGTAAGGGGATAGCAGGGAAGCACCTGCTCTAAATACCTGCCCTGATGTGAAAGTCCTCTCTTCCACACTCACTTTAGTTGCCCGTGAAACAGAACTTTACAACTTGATCTTCAAGTACAAGAATGAGAGCATAATTCTTGTTGAAGGACGGTACTGTGGGAGCAATCTTACATTTTGTTCTAAAAGAATCTGTGGTTGGTAATAGATGAGCCAGTGCTGGCAACACATATGGGAAGCAATGAAAAAGACCATTTGGGATTTAGAAATATGCTCGGCCTTGGTGTTCAATGTCATGGCTTGCGCTATCATAGTTCCATACTTTATGTGGACATTCTTAGAAACTCTAGACAAGCCTATGATAAAATAACCTTCTACAAGGCACAGGGTACAGCTTAACCTCAATTACTGCTTCTCCAAGATGGATCTCCAGTCGAGAGAAGATGCTGTGACTAAGCCAGAGTGACCATAGTGGGGTTTTTGATGATCTTGAGAAAAGGAAGCATAAGATTCCTGCTGTCTTTGGATCTGTGTAGATTCATGTTGTACCTTGACTTGACAGTGGCAGGAAGTTGTTCATAGATAAATAATGAATTACACAGTGCCAGCCAAAGCCAGCCTTGCCATGGAGGCATGGTATGTTCTCAATGGCTCAGAGGTTAAGAGCACTGACTGTTCTTCCAGAGGTCCTGAGTTCAATTCCCAGCAACCACATGGTGGCTTACAACCATCTATCATAAGATCTAGTGCCCTCTTCTGTACACTGTATACATAATAAATAATTTTTTTTAAAAAAAAGGGGGCTTGAGAGATGGCTCAGAGGTTAAGAACACTGACTGCTCTTCCACAGGTCCTGAGTTCAATTCCCAGCAACCATGTGGTGGCTCACAACCATCTGTAATGACATCTGGTATCCTCTTCTGTATACTGTATATATAATAAATAAATATTTTTTTAAAAATTGAACCAGTTTGAGGTTTTATGACAACAGAAAGATAACAGAAAGGTCTAATGAAAACATAAGCTTGGCTTGGCTCCAACAAATGTGCCAAGTTCTCTTGAATAAACTTTCCAGTCACTTTAATATTCTTAAATGAGACTTTGTGAAGGTGAAAATTCCTCACAGTTACTGGGGAATTGGTCAGTTTTCAACACTTATTTCTGCTTCTGAGGCAGCTTAGCCTTGCTGGGCTCATAGCTGAAGGCATAGAGTGTATTGATACATAGCTGTTGCAATGATGGAGATAGGGTTTCAAAGACCATTAATCAAACAGAAATGAATTATGCATCAGCATTAGCTGGATTACACTAGCCCCATCTCTGGTATCTTGTTGCATACTGGTCTAGATGGACTATTTGATAAAAATGAGTAGCTGAGTACATGGTATTCCAATTAACTGTATTAAGAGGGCTACACCACCCTCATGAGTCAAGGTCTTTGTTTCAGCCTCAGCGAATTAAATTGGAAGATACCCTAAACCTAACTCAAATGGTTTATTCTCCTCTGAGAAGCCCATTCACTTCTTCATAATTCTCACTTTACTAGACAAGGCTGGCTGCCAGTCATCTAAACTCTTCCTAATATATTCATGATGTTTCGTGGGATGTAGTGATGTCTCTAACAAGATCAGTTTTACTTAAGACCTCACATCAAAATATTTCTCACTTCAATAAATATTTAGGTGCCAAAATATTGGACATAGACTATTGAGACACACCATTTGAGGGTGAGAAACAGAGGAGCCCACTCTCGAATGGAGCTGATACTCTAGTGGGGTCATCAGACAAGCAGATGAGGACGCTGTTGGACTGTTGTATTATCTAGAAACCTTCTCTCAGAGATGTGATGCTAGGCGAGATACATCAAGGTCCTGGTTTTAAGTGGCCATACAAAGAAAGAATCTTGAAGATCCTTGTGATACTTGGAAAGTTAAGAAGAAGCTGACTCAGTTGCAACAGGGCATGCCAGGCTGCTTAAATGAGCGCTCACCTTTTGTTCACAGCTTTAATGAGAAATTTCTAGACTGGTTCCAGTCTCCCATGGTACCTTCAGACCATCCCAGTTCCCGCCCGGTCTACTTTGTGTTTTGAGATATCAGAATCATTCGAGCCCCTGCCCCCTCCCCCATTAAAACTGTAGCTTGCCTTTCCTTCTTGGTCTCATAAGGACATCATCAAAACAATATAGGTGACAGCAGCTTCCCTGGTTGGATAGGACAGCACTGGAGAATCACGAGGGAAATTAAAACAATAGAGTACAGGAAAAAAAGCTTCATCAGACATCTATTTTCTTTTTTAATTGCCTGCAGAAAGACCTGGAGCAGGTGTTCAGTACCTGAAAATTCAGGGGTAATTATTCGACTGCTTAGCTCTAGGGTATACTTGGGAATAAGCCCTTTAACGCTAAGCAATTATACAATAACAGGGATTTGACACTTACCTAAATATGATCATTTTGTGTACTTTAAAAGGAAGAACATCTGTTTTCCCCTCTGCATTGGCTTTGATAACATCCCAGCACACTCGTATGTATTTTCCTCACACATAACAGGCATGGATCTGTTATTCTTTTATCTTATTCAACTTGGGTGATGAGCATTACATTGAGAATGTGCTTTCTACTTGAAGACAAACCTGATCTCTCTGAAATCAGACCCAACATCTGGAACAAGATGTGTGGGACCCAGCAGAGACACTATTGCTAGGTCTGGGGAATCCTATGAGGAACACAGACTGTGCTTGTGTATCTTTCTGAAAAGTGAGTGTACTGTAGTAAATTTAGATCTTATCAGGGGTTGTTTATTGACCCTGGTAAACTGACAAGTCAACTTGGGACCCTTTCACAGCTGTACCCGGCCACAGACTGGAGGTCTGGCCATTGTTCTCTAATGGAGATTCCCTACAGTGAGCCTCAGTAAGACTCTGCTGCTGCAGTAAAGGAACACCTGGGCTCAGGACTTTATTTAGAACAGAGGTCTTTTTCTTGCACCTTATGGTTTGGGAGGTACACAAACATGCTGCTGGCATCTGCTTGGCCCTATCACAGCACAGCAGAGGGCACCATGGCAGAATCATTTTTGAGAGGGATAGAAGACATGGTAGAGCAGGAAGCAGGAACCAAGTCTAGAGGTGGCTCTACTTTGTAACAACCCTCTCCCATCAAGGCAGTTACATCCCATGAGATATCTCTAATCCCATTAAAGGCAAAGCCTCCAGACCCAGTTACCACTCACAAGGCCCACTTAACGATCTGCATAGTTATTCATAGCTTTAGCTAGCACACATACTGCCTAGCTAACCCTGGCCCTGTGGCTTTCCCTTTGCTGCTGCTATCATTATTTTATGAGTTAGGTCAGCTGCTTTCCTAAAAACAAAAGGTACACTATATGGGATAGTGCTTAAAGTGATGGATCGACCCTACCATGAACAAAAGACCTCAGGTGGAATAGCCTTCTCACGTGCTGTGGACCTGCAGGACCTAGTGGTTACCACCACTCAAAGAAACTACAGATGGGTATGTCCATTTGCTGACTTTTCAGGAAATGTTAAACTAATGTTTAAGGGTCCTGATGATCTATAGGCTCCTGTAGGAAAGGAGAACAGTGACTTCCTGATGATATATTTCTAAGTGGCAAGTGGCAGACTAAATATAACAAGATGCTCAGAGAAATCCAAGAATAGATTTCAAAATGAACATGATGGAAACTCTCCTAGCATCCAAATACCAAGCTTACTGGACTGCAGAGCTAGCCAGATCACTTAGGTGATAAAGGTGCCTGCTGGGCAAGCCTGCTGACCTGAATGCAATTCTCCAAACACACAAAGGCAGAAGAAGAGAAGCGAGTCCGTGGAGTGTATAGGGTGGTACATACACATCCACATATAGCACACACACACACACATACACATACACACACACACATTCATAATAGATAAGAATTAAAGAAAGCAAAAAGTGATAAATACATGCATGCATATACAAAACAAAAACCCCAAAACTTTGAGTGTTCCCATGATTCTTTGTCTCTGCCTTTTTTTTTCCTGCTTGGAAAGAGTCTCTTTGCCCTGTCATATGTCTTGGGGATGGGCTCCTCCATTTCTATCCTGGGATGACTTCACTGTGTAGGACAGTATGAATCACATTAGTGACTTAGCAGCACACATTGGCACTACAGTGAATGACATGCCATAACCAGACTTTGTTGGTGTGACTCATGAGAACAAGGAGCCATGGAAGCTCAGCCTTACCTTAACCCATGACCTCTAGGTCACAGCCTTTCTGATTGGCCTGTGGACTGACACACACGGGGGACCTTGCGAAATTGCAGAGTTTTTGTAGTTTTGAGGCCCAAGACTCTGTAAAACCAGGAGGAAGCAGGGCTACTGGCCTTTGGATCACACTTTGAATAATGAATTTCAAGGGCACTTAAGAGGCTTTCAGGTTGTTTATGTTGAGAAAGTTGCATTCAAAAAATAAAAGAAATTTTAAAAGTAAGGTAAATTTAAGAAGCAAGGTAAAGAGGTTTATGATACTTCCACTGTGTGCAGAATTCATGTATGTTTGTGTATGCACTTGCCTCTGCATGCATATGCGGGATCATATATGTCACATAACTTCTGTTGCTTTCCACTTTATATTTTGAGAAAGAGCTTCTTTGTTGAGTCTTGAGCTCACTGATTCAGCTAAGCTACCTGGCCAGTTAGCCTCCAAGATCTACAGCCCTGCTGTCCCTCCAGTTTGGGGGCTATAGACACATGTCACCATACTTGGCCTTTATGTAGGGGCTGGGACTCCAAACTCAAGTACCCATACTTATCCAGCAAGCTCTTTACCACAGAGCCACCTTCCCAGTCCCTAGGACCTCCTTTTGATGGTCTGCTGTGAGGCCCTGAGTCTTAGACTCTGTCTTGAATTAATGGAAGGAGGCAGAAGCAGGGCTGTGCCTTTCAAGGGGGTGGGAGTTAATAAGAGGTTCAGATTTTAATAATTTCATTGTCATCTATAAACCACATTTGTACTTATAGAGAACTCTAGCCTTTTATGAGCCCAATGAGACTCTCTAAGAACAAGAAGCAGCTGTGGTTCCTACCTCTAACTCCAGTTCTTCCCTGTCCATGTCCTGATGGATGTCCCCCATGTAGTCATTCGGATCATAGTATTCATGGGATGAGGGGTGCCTGCAGAGAGACAGAAGGTTGTCAAGACCCCAATTCTTGGATAATTATCTGTTTTCTTGTCCCCAGCCATTGTAAGTATAGGATCTCTTTCCCTTCAGATATGGCTTTCAACACCTTCATCCTGGTGTTGCTACCTCTGCTAATTTGAAACCATATGTAAGTTCATAGTGTTGCCTCCTTTAGATCCTCAAAAATAGAAACTCAAAACAAAAGAACCAAGGAATCCATTACTTTGGTGAAGCTCAACTTCCTCTGGAAAGAGTGAAAGATGTAGGTTAAGGATGGCTAGACCTTGTTTCCAGAGTCACTCCCGTAGCCCAACATCATGGGTTCATCCTGAGTACATGCAACTGGTCTCTAGACAGAAGACAGGTCCATGTTCACTGCTATGGTGTCTCACTGTTTATTTTTAATCTTTATGGCAAAAGTTCAAATGTGAGCAACACTCACTTGTGTGTGGATCTCAGAGACGAATTTCTAGTGCCATGATGGAAATGGTAAGCCATTTGCTGGCATAGTGAATTTTCAACCTGTTTTGCACTGGTACCCCAGTGAGACATGTACTTGCCACCACAGCTGTCTGCATATGTGTGTGATGTACATATTCTTGCAGATCTAAGTACTCATGAGTACTTGTGTAAGTGTGTGTATACATCTTTTATCCTATTTGAAAGCCAAGAACACTCATGTTTTTAGGATAACACATGTAAAACACAATTTGAGCCTGGCATCTCCTAGCAATGGTGTTAATGGAACCTCCAGGAACAACAGCAATGGGAATTAAAATACATTTGGCCAGTGGCTCTGGAGGAGCTTTGAGTCGTATGCCAGATGCAGATAAAAATCTCCTGCCTCTGATTGCCCCTTGGCTGGGGACCCAAAGCTCCACATTTTTACAAGTCAGGTAGTAATCAAGAGGGCTCTGGCAGGTCCTCCCAGCCACTTAGTTTTGAAACAATAGATCAGACATGGATGGAAGGGCAGGTCTTCCATTTCCAGACCAATCAGGCAAATATATACTGCCTGCACTTAAGGGGCTTTTAGACCTGAGGAGCCTGTTGGAAGTTCTGGGCTTTCAGCCATCAACCTAATACCCCCCTGCTCAACCCCAACATGCAGTCTTGCTGTTGCCTGACCTCTGGACTTTTTGACATTTCTCAAGTTCCCTCAAGGGGATAAGTCATGTCATGTTAGTTAGACTTAAGAGGAAATTAGGGGTTTGGCTTCTAAAAAGCCTGTCACTCTGACATTTCAACATCTGAGAGTCACACGTGGCCTTAAAGGGCTCATCAATTACACAAGCAGGTCTGGTCTGTAGTGTCCAGTAGTAACTGGTTTTAAGGCCATGCTCAGAGAAAGGGCCAGATGCTTCCCAGGAGCAGCTGGGGCACTGTGATGTTATAGCTGTGAGGTGAGATTGGGTAGCCCTATCTTCACACCAGTGCCACTGACTTATGCTGAGCAGAACCCCAGTCTGCAGCACCCATTCTCTATAGGTAAACAAGGGAGTGCTGAGCAGGGCCTTTGCCTGCAGCACTCATTCTCTATAGGGAGTGTTGATCAGATCCTTAGCCTACAGCACCCAGTCTCTATAGGGAGTGCTGAGCAGGTCTACAGCACCCAGTCTCTATAGGGAGTGCTGACCAGGCCTACAGCACCCAGTTTCTATAGCAGTGGTTCTCTACCTATGGGTTGTGACCCCTTTGGGGGCTACCTATCAGATATCCTGTAATGAGATATTTACATTACAAATCATAACAGTAGAAAAATTACAGTTATGAAGTAGTAATGAAATAATCTTATGGTGGGGGTCACCACAACAGAAAGAACTATATTAAAAGGGTCACAGCATTAGGAAAGTTGAAAACCTGTGCTCTATAGGTATAAGGGAGCATGGAGCAGATCCTTAGCCTACAGTGCTCCTTCTTCATAGGTAAATAAGGGAGCACTGAGCAGGACCTCAGTCTATAGTACCCTGTCTCTACAGGCAACAAGGGAGGTGACAGTTCTTTGCAAGCCTGCAAACTGTGTGGATGGTGAGTGTTACATGAAGGTCCTGTCTTCTCCCTTTTCATGCTGTCAGCTGCACCAGAATTCACTCTTGTCAACTTGGGAATTAGCCCCGGTTGCAGATGACAGCTAACCACTAAACCCATGAGATGAAAGGCAAGCCTTTGTCCAGGATTTGACAGAATCACAGGAGATGTGTGGGTAGCCAGCTACTGGATGACTAATAGAAATCCAACAGGTATGGCTCACAGGCCTCTCTGCAAGAGCAGAAAATGTCTTTGAAATAATGCATTCCAGGCAATTACTTGAACCCAGATGGAGCCGAGATGGGAAAAGACAGGGATACCTTATGTCAGCTAAAGAACCTGTACCCTCAGATTGCATGGTTACATGGGAAAAAGCTAAATTTAGCTGGGCATCTTTAAGCCATCAGTGTTCATAGCTTTATCACTCTTGACTTGTTCCTGAATTAACAGTCACTACCACCACTTAACTGAAGGCTTACCAGATGACTGGCCACACATTATTTTCATTTAATCCTTCAACAGTCCTATGAGACATGTATAACTTGCACCTATATCTTAACACAGCATAGAAAAAAAGTAGGCCAAGGGTAATAAAGTAAAATGACCCCACAGTAGAAATTAGTCTGGGCATCATGTCTATGTGACTTGAAGTCTCTGAACTGCTTCATGCTTTCTGTAGAAGGCAGAGTTATGAAGAAAGTCTATTTGATCACAGTTACTATGCAATTGGTACATGGCAGTAATTATTTAAATGGGGTAGGTCTGGGCTTACTGTATGGATGCAGGTTTGAAATGAGACCCAAGGAAGCAAAGTGTATAATCTCCAGGGTCTTTTCTATACTCAATAGCTTACTCTGTTGTCTACTTAAAATGACTATCAGTGTTCCCTCCAGTGGTAACTAGAAAATCTTTAAATTACCCTTTGCTGTGATTAAATTTTATTCCGACAGAACTTTTACAACAGTTGTAAGTAATTTTGTTCTTAGAATATAATTTGAATAACTCTGCTCCAGGGTTATAATAAAGTCATTAATATGTCAGAGCAGTTTTGAGCAGGACTCGATTTATTGCCTCTATAAACAATAAAGTTAAACACAGGCAACTTGGAGGAAAATTATAAGATACATTCATTTCTTTCCATGAAAAGGAAGAAGCCAGTTTTTCCCAGAGTCCTTTGCCATATGTAGCAAGTTAGTAAGTCCTGGCCAGGATACTTACTCTTCAGGCAGCAGGTAGGGATCCAGCACAGGTGGGCTGGGAGAAGATCTCTTTGTCAGGGCCATGATGTGTTCGAAGGTGATGTCAGTCTGGGTGCCTGTGTCTACCAGCTGTGACTCTGAGGCAGGTGTGAACATTTTGGTTCGAGGTGTCCTCCTCAACACCTGTACCACGATGGGCTCCTTGGCTGTCTTGAAAGCTTCCACAGCCTGGTCATGAGTTGCTCGGGATAAGTCTTTGCCATTGACCTATGGAGACATATTTAGATATGGGAGATTATCATAAAGCAGAAACTGGAGAGATCTGTTTGTCTCAAGAGCTTCTAGGTGTAAACAGCCAAGTGCAAGGAGAATGTTGGGGTGTCAGGGAATTTCAGTTCTCTCCAAAGAGTGGCTAGTAGGGAAAGAGGCTAGAGTGGAGCTGTACAGATCTGGCATTATATAATAAAGCCCACAGCAAGGATGCCTTGGTTATCAACCAGAGTGTCTTTAATCCAACTCTAGCACTTGTAATCTTCCCCATGGAAGAAAAGAGTAGCCTTGGGCCCCAAGCCTTCATCAGGAAATGATAACTAACTAGAAATTAATTGTTGTTTTGTTTTTACAGTGTGTAGTCTTTCCTGTTTGTGTCAAATCCTCATTTTCCTTAAAAAGTCCATAGCAAATATCAAGCAAATACTCTCTCTCTCTCTCTCTCTCTCTCTCTCTCTCTCTCTCTCTCTCTCTCCTCTCTTTCTGTGTGTCTGTATCTGTCTCTCTTCTCCAGTCCCAAAAATGCCAAACCATGGGTAATTCCTGGCTGAGTTATGACATAGGGTCTAAGGTTTTCCCAGTGGTACTAACAATACTAACTCCACACAGCTAACACAAGAGAAAACCTTGAGAGACCCTGTCTCAAGGGAATAAGTGACAGAAAGTGGCAGCTGGTGTCTTCCTCTGGCTGGAGCACACTCCTCTTGGGATATACCCTGATATATACTAATTTTGAATGGGATTTGCACAATATGTGATATCTGTGCTTTACACACCAGACCATTTTCCAGAGGGAATGAGCATTCTATAGCTTATAAAAGAATGAATCTAGAAAGCTAGAGAGGAAAAATAAATAAACAGCTAAATGGAGTAAGAAGAGGGTGACTTAGACCTCAGGAGTTTTCCAGGTGTATTTAGAAGTAATTATTATTTTTTTTTTTTAGAAGAAATTCTTAACAGGAGGCTTCTCTCTATCTCTGTCACACACACACACACACACACACACACACACACACACAGATCTTAGGACTAATGCAGCAGGCAGACTGTCCACCCATCCACCGCTTATTTTGTGTTTCTCTGCTTAGGGAATTCACACTGGTCTCCCTTCCCATCTGACCAGGGGTCTTACTATCACAGGGACCTGTGTTCTGACTGGCCTTAGCCCTCCATAGTGGGTAAGGCCAACTTAATATAAGGACCATGGGAGAGAGGAAAAATGGGGGGGGGGTAATTATTTTTTTCAGGTGATATACTCCTTAGATTTTAAGCTATTTAATTTACATCTTAAATATACACAGGGCAAAACAGTGTAACAGGTATAATATGCCCAGGAATAATGTAAATGAATGTAATGTAAAATGTGAATAGTTCCAGTGCTTCCTTAGAATGTTCTTCTATCTATGTAGAAAGCATTTGTGGACATGTGTCCATGAATGTTGCATCTTCATCAGCTTATTTCTGTAGAACAATGGTGAGAAGGCTTTACTCATACTAATTCCATAAACCTGTGCTAGAGTCACCACATGAACATTCACACATCCCCAAAAGGGATGCATGAAGGACCCCTGCAGCTCGCTGTAAACTAAGAGCTCTCCCATGTGTTGGTGGACTCAATGACTAAAAGCCCATGGTGTGGGGGTGGGGGTGCGGATGGGATTCTAATGAATTTAACTGTGGGACACCCATCACATCACTTCTGTCAGCTATTGGGGAAAGAGAGTGGTCCAGAAGTGTGTCTGAGAAATGTATGTCCTTTTATGAAACATGAGAATGTCACTACCACTTAAGGCTGGCTTTCACTGAAAGGGACTTCTGACACCTGTACCTAAGGGTGCACTAGACTAGTACCATGTGGTTTCCCACCAAACACCATTCAAGTTCACACCTGCAAGAGCCCAGTGACATCCTCTTTTACATCTAAGAGATTGGGTGATCAGAGATATAACTGTTGGGGTCAGGCCAGAGGTGGCATCCTAGCTGAGAGTTTGAAGTCTTTTTCCTTAATAGAGGAAGATTTAATTACAATGTGATGTGCTTCTTTGAATTATTATGAAGTTTAAAATAATATATGTATATACACACATACACATACACTCACATACATATAAAATAGTGTAACATGCTAATGTAAAAATGTATTGAGACATCAGTGCTGGAGGTCAGCATATACCACAATAGTCCTTTCCCCAGGAGAAAACAATCCACGAACCACATTTATCAGGCTCCAGCCTGGTGAGATTGCCTTGAGAGGGATTTGTTTACTAAAAGGCTTCCAGCTTCCTGCTCATCTTGCATTCCTAAACTAACAATATATGCATAAATCTTTTCAAGCTTCAAGTTGAGATTCTCAGGGGTGGGGAGTGGGGGGCTGCAACAGATAAATTTCAGAGGACTTGACCCCTGCCACACAAGCTTCTTGACAAGGTATTTTCAGGATCATTACATTCCTTTAAAAGACGATGAGACAAGGCGGGAGTTTACTATCCTAGACAATCCATTTTTGCAGCGAAATTTGTTTTGAATTACCTCGTGCACATAACACTTATTACACTGTCATCTTGCAATCACATCACTGAGAGACTCAGCGGAGTGATGACTCTGGTGCATGCTGGCAGCCAACCGAGAATGACAACCTTTATTCTCAGGATTAGCATGGCATCTACATTACACACAACGGTGCAGTGATGGCTGTGATTAGGGATGGGATGCACACCCAGTGACGTTTGGCCCAGTCAAATTAAATATCATTAGCTCGCCCAATTGAGCAGATTGCCTTTAAAACACTTTATGCAGCTCTAAAACCAAGTAAATGGAATGTTTTGGAACAAGAAATGCTGATTGCAAAGTTTATCTTTATTATAAATTAAATGCCTATGTTATTCACCTAAGGCTCTGATTGGTTCTCACCCCCACCCCAAGGAATGAGGTACAATTATAGAAAAATCCAATCACCGAGTCTCGGAGCAAAAGGCACCACTGAAAATATGACAGGACACCAAGGGACCCTAAAAAAGGAGTCCTTTAGTAAGGTCTTCTATGCTGAGAACATTGCTTCCTGGCTCCAAGGAAGCCTGGACAAAGCTACTCCCCTTATAAAGAGGTACTTGTGGCTGTCATTTCTATAGTTGGTCATGACAACAATACAAAACTGGCTGGTAGTACATTTGGGGCTGATGTCCACTGACAATCCATCTATCTCCCTTTAGTCACCTGCTCAATCAGCTACTATTGGCTGGGGTTATTTGTCTCTTGACTGTCTGAATCCCCTGGAAGTGTTTCGTAGGGAGCATAAAAGAACAGTACATGGGTGCTACTTCAGAAATGGCCACAAGAGTATACAGCAGCTGGCATTTTACTAAGACAATTCAGGAATGGTTTGATTTGTCTCTGGAGACCATATATCCCAGAGACTTAGGATGACTGCTTCCTCAACATACAGACTGTCACAGGAAGTACCACTCCTATGGTTGTCTGGTAATGTTATCTCAAAATCCAGGAATGAGCTAGAGAGATGGCTCAGGACATAAATGAGCTGTGTGTGCAAGAATCGTGACCCAAGTTTGATCCAAACAAACAAATAAGTAAACAACAACAACAAAACCCAAAAAGCCACATGTAGTGCCACACATCTGCAATCCAAAGACTCCTAGTGTCAGATTGGAAGTAGAGAGTTGTTTGCCTGGGGTACAGCATAGCAGCAGGAGCAAGGAGACCTGCTGCCACAGGAAGGGAGGTGACAAACCCTGAACATTATTCTTTGACTGCCACACATGTGCCAAATGGCAAGCATGTTACTGCATTACCACACACACAAAATGAACAAGTAAGGTTTAAAACAAAACCCAGAAACCAATGAAGCTTTTAACATTTTCTGCAGCTGAAATGTAACAGGAACAAAAGACATGTTTGACCCTCTTGAACTTAGAAAATCTCTATTTCTGGGGATCCACTGGGTTTCTTGGAATAAGCCTATCACAATCACCTTTATTTCTATGACAAATGGAAATGACTCCAGTGTAAAATGCTAATGTAGTTTTAAAGCTGAGCTGCTATAAATTGTGCCCCTGGCTAAAATCCAGCTTTTATAGGGAACATTTAATTAAATACAGGGGCACTGATTCCATTTTATAAAATATCATACCTCTGTTTTCAAACTAACTAAAACTCTTTTTCCATTGAATCAAGAGGTGATGATAAACTACATGGCGGGGGAGGCTTAGGCTGGATTAATTTTTTTTTTTTTTAAATTCAGGAAACTTCTGTGTCTTAATTTGTTTCAAATTTATGATCTGCTCCAGGGCTCAAAAAGGAGAAGGCGACTTCTTGAAAATGTAGGGGTTATGGCAGTTAAGAAAAAATATGAGCCTTGATGAACAAATGGCACTTAAAGATCATGCTGCTGTGAACAGCACTGCCCTTCAGACACACACAGACACATCTAGACTATGCTTACAGAGATCTGGGTTCCTATGCACTAACAACTTGAACCTCCATGTTTAGTTTGGACTCTAACAAGCACCTCAAAGAGTGTCCTTGGGAGTTTCTGAGCTTGTCTTAGGAATTCCCCCTCTCCATTCCTTTTAAGTGTACTTCACCAATGAATGGGTAACCCTTTTCTTATGTGATATTGGGGATCAAACTCTGGGCAGCACACATGGTCAGCTCAGTAAGGGCTCTGCCATTGAGCTCTTTTCCTTGTGGAAATTTTAAGGACTTTTCTTTTAAGGAATCTTCCTTGTACCTAACTTAGCTACTGAGCATTTTAATCATTTACATTCTTCCTAAATAACAATACATCTGATGTATAGCCACTGAATAATAAGTTGATACATTTTAAAATAATAAATACTAAAAGTCATACAGATACATATCTAGAAATATGCCTTAAATATTTAAAATGCTTTCTTCTCTATTAACGGTCGTATTTTGATCTGTATCTCATGCCTCTTTTTAGCATCTAGCCTTGACATCATTACCACAAAATCTCATTTTAGATATGGCCTCTGCATGTTCATTAAACTCAGCATGTTTGATGAGTGCTCAAAATGCACAGGGTTTCACCCTATTGAAAGGTGATATTTAAAGTAACTGAGCAATATCAGCGAGGATATTTAGTGCTGGACTCTTTGAACAGGGTGTGCCCACAACACCATCTCCTCTATTCTATATTGATACTCCAGTGACTGCCCTAGCATAGAGCACATGAATGACCAGTGAGAAGTGTCTGTACATGTCAAGTTATATGGGATCATTGCTTCCTTATGATCAAAACAGCACCACAGTACACTCTGCTTTGGGGCTAAGAATGTGCTGTAGAAAGGAACTGGTGTACTGAAAAAGAATCAGGAGGCTCTGGCCAAGCTTGCCTCCTGTCCCTGGTTCTGAACTGTCAGTGACAAGGTGGGATCATTCAGGTGAAGAAATCTAGCTCTCCACATACCCCCAAAAGAAAAACACCAGACTCTTTTCTCTGCAGAACTACTGCTTCCAGTAGTCAGCAGTGTGCTTGGCAAGGGTGTGGATCAGGTAGTGGACAGAGGCTGTGATCACCAACAGGACAGGACAGAAGGGCTGGTAAGGGTCTCACTTTGGGCCAAGTTCAAGATAGACACTGATGAGCTTCAAAAGCATTTCTGAGGTGCAAACAAACAATCAAAACATTTCCAGGTCCTGCCGCCTCCCTAGTCTTTGGTTTTTGAGAAAGTTTGCTACATTGCTCCAGATGGCCTTGAATTCTTGATCATCCGGCCACAGTCTTCCAAGATCCGAGATTAGCTGAGCTGTGCTGTTTTTAAAATCAACAGTATTGGCTTTACATCTAACTGTGAAACGTGTGGGCACACTGAGGAGAGAGGTGGGTAGAGTCAGGGAAGCATCATATCTAAAGCCTATAGTAACTATTTCATTCTGTCGTTTTTCATCTTTCTGGTGTAAACTTCTGCTGCTTTCAGAATAGCTTACATAGACTTTCAGTTCATTAGGTGTTTTCCTCAGGAGCTGTCTAAAAAAAAGTCTACCCTCAAGCCTCTAAAAATCAATTACCCCTCCCTTACTGTCTCCCTCCTACCTTCCCTCCCTCCCCGGCACTGAAAGATCTCTCCATTCACAGAACTGCTGATGTGAGGAATGTTAAGTAATGCTAAAAAGAGCACTGAATAGTGTTTTATATTTATGTCACCACAATGATTTAAGTGTCAGGGAAGATACATTAAGAGCTGGAGTATCATTGGACTAAAGTCAATGTCAAGTTCACACTTTGGGCTGTGGCCTGAGGGCTTGGTTAGAAGGTGGTATCACTTATGTGCTTTGTCATCTTGAGCAAGGCATTCAAAGCACAGTGTCTTAGTTTACTTATCTGTGAAGTGGGTTAATGGCAGGGTCCAACTAAGTCTGGTGTTGACAGAATTAACTAGACTCCATGGACAAACTGCTAAAGGTCCATGAACAGAATCATAGCAAGTGCTCTATGAATGTTAATTATTATCTTCAATGACTAGAAAAACTGACAGGGGGAACCCTCCACGTACTGATAAAATAATAAAGACTCAACACTCCAGGAGTTATTAGTAGACAGGACTGAACATTCTACCTGAAAAATGTGAGGAAAATCCCAATTCCAAACAAATAACCCAAGAAATCCCAGGAAATACATGTTTCTGGATCCTGGGATCCATGTGCCTGAGGTCTGACATTCTGAATCCCATGTCTGTCCTTGGTGCCTGTTCTGTGTCACACACAGTACCAAATGCTTTAAATATATGATTGGATCCTTGTATCAACTAGTTTTCTTAATGCTCTCTTCAAAACACTGACAAAAAGAAGATTAAAAAAAAAAAAGAATGTCGTGACTGAGTTTGAGGTACAGTCCCTAGGGCAGGGACCATATATGAGGAGCTGTGGTCATGTCTAGGAGGCTCAGGAAGCGCAGATTGGGTAATAACATTGCTCAGACAGATTTTCCCCTTCTCCCTTTTTATTTATTCCCAAGCCCAGGGATAGTGCTACCCACATTCAGGAGGACTTTCCTCCATCACTTAATTTCCTCTGGACAAACTCTTATTCATATACTCAAACAGGTACTTCCCTAATACTTTAGGTGTTTCTTAAAGTGAGAAAGCTGACAGTCAAGATGACCATCAATGTCATGTCTCCATAGAAAGGCCCACCAAAAAAGTAGTATTGACAGCCCTTGTATCTTGGATAAAGAAATAAAAGCCTAGTTAGCTAAGTAATTCCTAAATGTTATGGTTCTTGTGAATGCTGGTATTTGATGTGCACAGACATGTTGTAACCCTGAGCCACATGGTTGGTAGGCTGTTGTCTGATCTGAGCTTGGGTGTTGAACCAAAGGTATGAGGTATAGAGAAAGCCACCCTCATCAGCAATGTGGAGATGAGAGGTTGACTACCACCATCACTAAAAGATGCTTGGGTAAAGAGCAAAGGCCCTTGTAAAGGACAGTGTTTGTATGTGTCTTGATGCAGATGACTCAGTTTGGCCATGGGATCCAGTGTGCCTAGTTTAATGACCTTTCCCAGGAATCATTTTCATAATGGCAGCATGCTTAATAAGCGGTAATTTTGGATACCCACTCCTATCCCAGCCCCTTCTTGCTCAATGGCAGAGAAGCTGAAAGCAAAGAGAATTCTGACACTGCCGTCAATGCATTTCTTACTGGGCTGTCACATCAAATCTCGATGTACATGTGTCCTACAAACACCCTCCAGGTGTTTTACGAGCTCTTCTGATGGAACACCAATTAAAATGGTTCAGTTAGGACAAAAGTGATGTCAGTCATCTGCTAAAATGGGGGGGGGAGGGGGAAAGAGCAACATCACACTTTAGAAATCTTTTGATCCTAAAGAGAGGCAGGACCACAGAGCAAATGTTAAAAAATGTTTAACAAGATAAGGTAATTTCCTAACTATCTTTATATAATGCAAAGGTCAATGACAGACCAATGAATGGCAGGACAAACCAAAGATGACGAGGAACTGATTTCCTAGCTATTGTGGATTTGTTTCTCAAAATTTTAGGGTAATCCAAACAACTGGTGATTTGGTGTTTTTTCTTCTTCCTTTGTTTTCTATCGGAAAAGCAGAATTATGACATGTAGCACTTGACTAAAAGCTAATTTTGTCTTTGCATAGCCCCAGTAGTTCATTTCATTGGACTGAACATCCATTGGAAGGACTGTGGTAAGATCCTCCAGGAAAATGCTGTTGGATTAAACTACAGTTTTGCAGTCCACACCCACTGATACCCCAGATCAGCTGATAGCCTGGTGCCAGCTGAGAGGTAGACTGCTGGAAGCAGAGGGGATAGGTGTTCTCCCTTTTGTTCTAAGAGTTATCACCTGTTTTTTCTAACAACATTTTGAATAGATTATAATAGTTATGAGTTATGATAAGAATGAAATGTTCTTTGGAAAAAACAAAGGAGCCCACTGAAAGCTCTGCCACCTTTTGTTTCTCTGAGTAAATGATGGTTAGCATCTTCTCTGCACCACCCACTATGCATAGTATTTTACATGCAGTGGCTCATTCATTTAGTTAATAACCCGTGATACAATGATACTAAAGGCAAGAAAGACAGAAGTGGAAGCTGCTCCCAGAGACTTCATAGTCTTGTGAATAAGATAGATTCTAATGATTTCACTAGTGAGTGAAGGAGTGAGAATGTGGAGGGGGTAGAGGAGCGATTGCTAGGCAGAGGGAGGAGCTTCCATGAGCAAGGGATGCTGAGCACAAATAGCACAAGTAAGGGAGATGTAAGGAGGAAGAGACTACTTCAGATGGGGTATAGTGGCAAGACACAACATGCTTATGAGGAGAACCTTGTGCATAGAAGGATTGGGATGGTGAAGTGAGGGTTGTTATGTACTGAGACTCAAAGCACACTGAGGACCCTTAGAAGAAACACAGGAAATGGTTTTTTAAAATTTAGTTTTTACAGTGTATATTGAAAGTATATGTTTATATACATATATATAAAATGCAGCTATTATAGTCATATCAACATGTCTACTACCCCATCTACATACTACTCCTTTTGCCTATTTTTAATTAAGTTTATTTAATATCATACCATATTTATATTATATACTATATATAATATTATAATATATAATATATGTAAATTTGTCAAGAAAGTACAGTTTAGAAACTTTGATTACAACTTTTATTGCAGCACTCTTAATGGGTACTCATAGTTCAAAACAATGTCACACTTGGTGATTCTCTGCATTTTCATTATGGTTTCCACAGAAAATGTTATTTTTTTTCCTTTCCCAGGCAAAAAATTGCAGGTCTGGAGTCTGCAAGTAGGAGGTCACCTCTATCACACAGGTTTCCTTAGAACAGTGGGTCTACAGCCACACCAATGGGGTCACTACGAAGAGTGAGGACGGAGCCCCAAATGATACTAGACTTCCTCCCAAACCCTGTTCAAATTCTGTATGTTTCAATTGCAACTTTTGTTCATCTTTGTAAGGAGATTAAGGCTGGAGAGGAAAATACTTCCTTATGTGAAAATCATTTCTAATTTTTTGATCAATTCTGAGAATTTCATAATGTGTTTTGGTCATATTTACTCGCCTCCCTGACTCCTCTAAAATCTGCCTACACTTTCATACCAACTCTGTGTCTTGTTTTGACTTTTTTAAAAAAATCTATCCAAACATCACAGTACATGCCTGTAATCCCAGGACATGGGAGGTAAGGCAGGAGAATGAAGCTCTGAAGGCCAGTGAGTCTGAGGCCAGCTTCCAGCTATGTGGAACCCTGTCTCAAAAACCAAACAACAATGATAACAAACAAAACAAAACACCAATTTACCCTTAGTCCAACAAACCAAAACCTTCAATCTTGCAGCTCCAATACCATTTATAATACATATGATTACTCCATTGCAGGGCTTGGATGAACACTAACTAGCCTGATATATGTTTACTGAACCTCCAAAATACTCAGTTTGTTGAAGCCCTTCCCTTCAAACAGATACAACTTTTATGACTAGAACTATAAATCCTAAGTTGTATCCACTGAAATATGCAGGTACTGAATGGCCACCATGAGAAATTAATGCAGAAGTCTGGGAAATATTGGCTGTGAATGAAGAACCAATGGAAGGAAGTGGGAATGACTGACTTTGGAGATGGCTATGGGGGAAGATTTAGAACCCTCATGAATCAAAAATAAAGTTAAGTTTGTACTTCTTCCTCAGAGATTTATAAATGTGGCTGATAAATGGGACAAAAAGAATGATGGTGACATTCTTGGGTCTTTATCACCTGTAAAGTAGGAAATAAAATGACCCGCCTTCTCAATTTTGCAGTTGCTGAAAGGCTTTAAAGAATGGTCACATTATAATAATTTATTCTTGCTTTTTTTGTAATTAGATCCTGAAAACGAGAATGGCAAAATAATTCCATATTTTATCAGCAAGAACATCGGGGATGCAAGGGTGGTGACATGCTTGTTGAACCTTGTAGAGAGTGTGAGCTGGTCTAAAAGTACTGCAAGATCCCTGAGTTGTGTGCCAGGAGGGTAAATGCTAGGGACACACCCATAGAAAGAAACCTCAGAGATTTCCTAGACCTTAATGAAAATTAGAGAATTGCTCTGAATCATGTTTTTGTGTATGTTTGTGTGTGTGTGTGTGTGTGTGTGTGTGTGTGTGAGAGAGAGAGAGAGAGAGAGAGAGAGAGAGAGAGAGGTAGAGAAAAAGTCAGAGGTTATCCTCAGTCACTTTCCAACTTGATAGGGTCTCTCACTGAATTTCCATCTCAGTAATTCAGCAAGGCTGGCTGGCTGGCCAGTGAGAACACTAAGAACCCAAATGCCTTGGCCTCCCCACGGCTTCCATTACAGACATGTGATCCTCTACTTCCTTTTTATGTAGATGCTAGTGATCTGTACTCTGGTCCTCAGACTTGGGTCGAAAGCACTTTAAGCACAGAGCCATCCCACCAGCCATGGTGCTAGTCTTTATTATGTTAGGAGCCTTGCTAGTCTGGTACCCAAGGCCTCCTGCATTTTTTCTGGATTACTTCAAACAGAAGTAATTCCACCTCTTACCCTAATCAACCTGCTACACCCTGGAAGCAGGATATGGACCCAAACCCTTTCCCTCCCAGTGGACACTTAAACTCTCTTGCCTCCATTTTGATTACATGGTGACATTGTATCTGGGTGGTGGGTTCTCTGTGACACCTTCCTGACTATCAGGTCCAACAGCAATCACAGAGAGAAGTGTCTTAAATGAAGTCACTGGAAGAGGCTCTCTCTATTATTTTTTATTGACACAAGGTCTTATTTAGCTCAGGATGACCTCCAATTGATTGTGTAGCTAAGGTTGGCCTTAAACTCTGATCCTCCTGGCTCCAGGCCCTAAGGGCTGGGATGATAGGTATGTGCCACCACACCTGATTTAATGCTGAGGATCAAACCCAGGGCTTTGAGCACACCAGACAAGCACCGTACCAACTGAGCTATATCTATAGCCTGAAAGTCTGCTGAGATGATGAAATAACCTTGGGAATGCTCCAGTGGAGTTCTTCTCAATGGGGTAACCTTAGGGGTTAGCCTGGCTCAATCCAGCAACTTCTCATTTACTGTTGAATTGTTTTAATCATGAACTCCAAAGGACTGCTGTTTTTGAAAGGAAGCAGAATACAAGTGTTCATGGGGATTTAGGAATTATTGTTGTAGACACAATCTCTCCAAGAGAGAAAAACCTGCAGCATTTCTAAGATGATTTATTAGAGAATAGTAGAATTTGCTAGAAATCTACCAGGAGGAAATCATTTGGGAAGAAGTTAATGAACCAAACAAAACACTTGATAAGGCAATTAGAATATTAGGAAGCAGTTGGGTTTTCCAGAGAGAGAAGAGAGATGGGGGAGTTGGGTGAGAACTCGGAGGCTGAGGTTGAAAAAAGAAATGTAACTAACTGTTTACAGAGTATACCTATTCTGAGCATAGAAGGAGAGGATGGGGCTACCAATTTCGTAGAATGCGCCGGGGGGTCTCAGCTGGTGGAGATAGATTCTGAGCTCCTCTTCAGCTGAGTGCAATGCGGCTCTGAGCAAAGCAGTGAGATTGCTAGCGGCAAAAACCTGGATTCCCATCACAGGGAACAGTGGAGACAGCCATGGGAGGATGCACACATTGCTCTAGTTGCTTTAGGCAACAGTAAATTTCCCTCTGCTTTTGTTTGGGTCTGGGATTTTTTTCCCTATAAATTTCTTCTTAGTGGGGTTTGAAATCAACAGTATAAAGCTCTCAAAGCTTAGTTCTGGCCTCATTTCATCCAGTCTCACAGGTAATCTCATGGCCAAGCATGGTATCATGGCTTAATGTGCATAGAGGAAATTTCTGGCCATGCCCTTGTCCTGGGCACTGCAATGTAGACTGTATGACACAGGCTATCTTTGATTTATTATGAGAATCTGTAACTGTAGATAAATATGCATGTTGGGTTTGTACTGCAAGTCCCATTTCCTCTATATCCTTTATCATGATGAGGATGTGTTTACTATTTTTATTGCTTTCCCCAAATATTCCTTCATTTAAATATACATTGTGGTCACACAGCGCTGTCTGCTTTCCTAAGTATTTGCATATGTACTAACTGGAACAGTACATGTTTAATGTGAGGTTATCCTAGCAAACAAAGTCTTCTTTGAATGGAGCCAGCATGTGAGATGTGCACGTGAGAAAGCCTTATTGAGACACTTGCCCTTGAAGAGCACAAGCCTCTCCTGTCCTGGAGCCTTGGTCAGGCTGACAGTACCATGTTTCCAGCCACAGTGCCTGGATCTCAGTCTCTTTGGTGATCCTAGCCCTTGTCATGGGCCATCACTGCTCTGGGAGAATTTGATGGATGTCTTTCCCCTTCTGGGTGGAAAGCACTGTGAAGATGGTGGGTGACCTTGCAAGTTTGAAATTTTGCTCAGTGACTGTCTTTTTCTGGTAGAATGGGAGTGTTCAACAAATAACTTGAAGAAATGTTGAGATTGGAACATTTTCTCCTAGTAAACTATGTATTTCAAAGAAGTCTTGCTCTTACATATTTTCCCTAAAGCCCATTCTCTATTGTTCCTTTCAAAGAAATGGCTTAGCATCAATGAAACTCAATAATGTCCAAGAAAGTTGGCCTTTCTAGATGCACATCCATAATTATACCTGTCTTCATGGACATCTGTAACCCCCAACTGTGGAAACCTGGCTGTTCTCCTATGGAAGGAAACAGCACTGTTATCCTGTACTCATGCTGTAGAAGAACCACAGCACTGAACTTCCATCTGAGGTTGGTTCCAAAACCCTCAGCTGGTTGGAAAGAGGCTCAATCTTTTGTGATCATCTGTCATTGGTTCCTCTCTCCTTTTGTCCTGGAAAATAGGTACTTCTTCTCAGGTCCTAGACCCTTCAATGAGACATTTTAGTTTACGTAGCTGAGAAGCGAGACAAACACCCAGGATAACACAGACTTTAAATACCTAGCCTGTCACTACAAATGTTAGATGCACAAACTTTCCAGGGAGAGAAAGAAAAAAATGTTGTTACTCCAAGCAACACTTGGTTATCGCCTATATATGGAGAACATGGTAGCTGGTGTCTAAGATGCAGAGCACACACATCATAAGTTATGCCTGACAGTTATTTCATAACTAGGTAAGAAGGAATGCAATGCAGATGTGTGATAGTACAGTGACGATAGATGGGAGTGTTGACATGCCTTTTCACCTCCTGTTGGTGAAAATATTGCTACAAAGGAGATTAGCTTCCCTCTACCTTTCTGAGGCACCCCAAATAGAAAACAGCTGCTTGATAAAGCAAAATTGGCCTGTAATCTTCAGAGTTTCCTTTGATTAAGATGCATGCCACTCCTAATGTAATATGCCTTGGCACTGTGGGTGGGTGAGGGAATAAATGGTTGCCACGTATGGCAAAACAGAAGTGTGTCTGTCAGGGTAAACTGCTTAACACACTAGGAGAAAAACTGTGATTCCCCCAGATGTCTCTCAAATTAAGTCTGCTCCCATTGGTGGAGGCTGTGCATAGGAAATCTTGCCTGTGTTATTCAGGTCATGTGTTGCTTTTCACAAAAGAGACGTGTTTGATCCTTCATGTTTCTTTAGCTAGAAGCTTGCAAAATGCAGGAAAAAAGTGTATAAAAAGATGAGTTCTAACTGGAGTCTGACAGATGCCTTCTTTCTTTTGCAACAAATGCTACAGCATGGGAGAGAAATTTTACTGCTAAGCACTTCATATTAAGAAAAATTAAAGCAGCAGTTTATGCTTCTCTCTCCCTCTCCTTTTCTCTCTCTCTCTCTCTCTGAAATACTGAGGATTTGAACTTAGGATCTCATGCATGTACTTTACCATTGTGTTTACATACATGCATGTGTATATGCATGCATATATGTGCTTGTGCAAACACACGTGTGGACACTAGAGGTTAACACCAGGCATCTTTCTTGGTCATACTCCACTTTATATCTACTGGGGCAGAGTCTCTCCCTAAAGCAGAGCTCATCGATTTGGTTATCTAGCTAGCCCGAATGCTATAGGGAATCTTTGTTTCTACTCCACCCCCTAAACATTGAGATTACAGGTAGGCTGCCATCCAATATTTTATTACTTTTCAAAAACAATCTATATATTTTTTATTGTGTGTGGCAATGTGCGTCACAGGAGCACTTGTGGAGTCAATTATCTTTTCCACCCTTATGTAGGTTCTGGACTTGAATAAACTCAGGTCATCAGGTTTGTGTGGCGAATGCTTTGCCTATTGAGCCATCTTGGGAGCATATTTTATACTTTTTATAAGATCTTTATAGCCATCCTTTATCATCTCCCTCTATTTCTATTTATGATTTAGATCCCTTCAGAATCTGAGGTAGGAAGAGATTTAAATATATATGTTCTTGGATCTCTTCTTAATAATTGTACTAAATATTGAGTAAATGCAAAGACATTCAAAGTAATAGATAAAGAATGATACAAGGATACCTATTTGAGTTCACTACCACTTGAGAAAAACAATCTGCCAGCTTGATTGACAAGTTGACCATCACATGTTCACAGATGAGCAAAGTTTCAAGCAAACAAAGTGGCCTTGGGGAAGAACTTGTCCCAGCTATTAAGAATTACTGCATAACTATAGTGCCTTGTAATAGCCATTGAATTATACTGATCAACAGAACAGAATCAAAAAGCCAAGAACAGGTTCAAATACATGGAGAAACTGGCATTTCCTTTTCATGGGTGAAGAGTGACTTTTATTAAAGGGCTACTAGAAAATTCATGTATGAAAAAATGAAGCTGAACTCCAACGTTGTATCATACACACAAAAAAACGAAGAAAGACAAGACAGATGTAAATCTGTACATAAACTTATAAAATATGCATGGATGAGAATAAAGAAAGCTATCTTTATGGCTTTGAGGTAGGAAACACACTTCTTAACAGACCCAAAATGCAAACCACAATAAAAAAAGATGTATTTGGTTCCCTGAAAGATGTCAGAAAGACACACAGTCCAGGTAAGTGTAGAAGAGACTTTCTAATACTTTCACTTAATGAATTGCACCACAGGCTACACTTTTAAAGCCAAGAGATAAAGGTGGAAAACTCAGCTGAGAAACAGAAACTTCAGCAGGCATTTCACACACAAAAAGGAAACTCAAAAACAGAGAATATACATAATACATAAAATATGGAACCTCATTAAAAATCATGCTGAAGTGACATAATAACTATGAGATACACCTCTCCATAGTCACTTGAAAAATTAAGACATCCAATGACACAAGTATTGGCAGAATTGAAAAGTCAAGTGTAAGTAACACAATATCTCCCAAGATAACAGAAAACCTTAAAGCATCAGTGAAACCCAATAAGAGACTGGCAGTTGTAGCTCGCCCCCCACCTCCATACACTTGAAACCACTGAATGGCACCAAACTAGACACGTTTCTTTTTGGATATGATCATATCTATGGCAATGTTAAATTTATAATTCACACCCAGTAAGGAATTAACAACTAATAAAATACTATATATTGCACTGAACTCATACATGTGTGGCCTCCTGGAACCCTTTTGCCGGACTATATTCACTTTTGTCTTGGTGATGATGTGAATAACCTTGGCAATGGGGATTCAGTTGTTGATGACAATATAATCACTCTGAGGAATGACAAAGCAAGTTGTAGGTGTATCTTCCCAAAGTGAATATATAGATAAGGGGGGCCTGATATAGGTAATGAATGTCCTCCTTCAATGCTTTCCTTCCTATACAGATATTGTCAACTTGACAGATTTCAGATCACTATGGATACATACCTCTGAGTGTGTGGATGAGGGTGTTAACTAAGCAGCAAAGCCTCATCTGGGATATGTGGGTGGCACCACCCCCCAGGCTGGGGTCCTGGACTGCATGAGAAGACCTTAAAAATGTTATTGAGCAAGAACTTGACTATGGTAAAATTAGTCAAGTGTTTGCCTGGCTTGTGTGAGGCCGTGAGTGAAATAGTGAAAAACAACAGGTTCCCAAGCAAAATAACTTTTTAAAGCCAACAGATGGTTAAATTTTCCGCCTGCAGCTAAGTGTCTGCAACGTGACTTCTATGCTGCCCACGCATGTAACAAGGACTTCTGCAGACCTGCAGAAAAGCGTTAGTCCAGTCTCTTCCAGGATTTCCGGCTTAACTGAGAAGTGAGACAAGTGTGAGCATGCGCTGTGCTTCCCGAGGGTTCATGGGACACGGATCGATGGCCTCGGCCCCAGACATGCTGACTTGGTAGGTCTCAGGGGAGAGTCCTGCTGCTCCCGGGCCACCTTTGGCAATAGTGACAAAGGGAGACACAGAGAGAGTCTCCATTGTCAGATAAACTGTCTTCCATTTTTACTCTTAAGAGTAGTGAACAAAGGCAGCTACACATTTCTGCCAACAATTTCCCTGCCAACATTTCTGTACTATCTCAGCTTATTCTTTATCGTGAATTGATATGTATAATCATATGCATTTGAAAAATATTTCTCTGCTAGGCAGCTGACCAGAGAGGGCACAGGGACCCTTTCTCTGGAGTTAACCAATGGACTTCATAAGTCAGTATGCCCTGTGTGCCCTTGGTGGCTTGAGAAAAAGTGGGTCATTCTGAGTAGGACAAATTCACTCCTGACATTCGTCAGGGCAGCCGTGACGGTCAACAGCTCAGCCTGACTACATTTCACCAACATTCTGACACCTGTCACATAAATGAAGGTGCTTCTGTTAGAAGTCAGTTTTCCAGGCTTAGAGATCCGAGCTGTTTTCCTGCTTGACCCCACAGTGGTCAAAGAACACAGGGCATGAGCACAGGTGTGCCGTTACTCCAACAGCTGACGGCATGCTTTTCTGTATCCCATACCCTTAACCATGACCCCTCTTGCATTATTAATGAACACAATAGGACTCATTTATTAAACCTGCATTTCTTTCCCCTTTAATATGTTTGTTTTCACCCACCATGCCTAGTGGGTGGGTGACAGGGACCCAGAGCAAAGGGCTGTTGTTTCTCCTGTAGCCCTATAACATCTGCCTCATGGGAATATGCAGCTTTTTATAGGAACATGGCCTCATCTGTCATTGTTAAAAACTCATCTCAGACCAAAGTGGGACCGATCCATTTAATACATTTCTCATTCAGAATTTGGCAAAGAGGTGTTGATGGTTAGTGGGTTACAGAGAACAATTCGAAGTACCTCAGAGGGCTGACATTTTTCAGGGGGGAGGCAGGACTGGAGACAGGTGATAAGGAAGTTGTACAAATTACTAGAAGGAAACCATATGGAGATTAGTGGGTTGTGGGGGGGAGGACTTTTTGGGTCATAGAAGGTCTGTGAAGGGAAAGCCCACTGCAGAGTCTTAAGAGGAAGGGGAGAAGGTCGGTATTGGTAGTGAAAGGGGACCCCAGGACCAGGGCAGATGAACATGGCAGGCAGTTTAATGCAACGTTAGAAGAGGACGAGGGACACGCAGTTCTAAGGCCACCATTAAGCAGTTCCCTTTATTATAATGGCTACAGGAAGTCAAGAAGCACACACTGAGCAGAAGATCCTTGGCACATGGTTGGCTGGTTGATTGAGCCCTAGGGCTGAGGGAACAAAATAATGAATGCTATGCAGCCCCCTCCATGCTCCATTCTTGCCACCTGGATCCAATCACAGCCATTGTGTTCAGCTCCTCATTCTCCTTCTAGATGTCTATTTACTATACCTATTTCTTCTCTTGTTCTTATTCTTTAAAAACACTAAAGAATCCAATGTGCTCAGGTGAAAATATCAGGAGGATAACCAGGCTTCCTGAATTCAGTAATGGGAAAGGCAACATTAACATGATAACATGGGAATGAAGCAGAGGGAAATGGGGGGAGGAGGATGTCAGGGACACGCTCTAAGAATACATTAGTGTTGTAGGGATGCCCAGTACCAGGACACCAAAGTGCTTGGAAGCACAGTGGCATGCTTTATAGGGATACAGTGGTGTTGTATGGCTTGGTGGGAATTCTCAGGGTAGGGATCACTGGCACCGCAGAGTGAAACCTGTTATATAGGGCAGGGCATGGGGAAAAGATCCATGCAGGGATTCAGCAGTGAGCAGGGCATGGGGAAAAGGTTTCATGTGGAGATAGAGTAATAGACAGGACATGGTAGAAGGGCTGTTTGTAGGTGCCATACAGTTGGTGGTGCATGGGGGAGGGAAGGGGTACATTAGTAGGTGGGGCATGGTGGGAAGGCTCCATGTCAGAATGCTGCACTGGCTGGCACATGGTGGAAATGTTCTATACAGGGATGCAGCACTGAGCAGGGAATATTAGAAAGGCTCTATGCAGGCAAGCAGCAGTGGGAAGGGCATGGTGGGAAGGCTCCATGCAGTCCCTGGTTCCACCTCAGGCCATTCTGTTTTCATTTCTTAACATTAAAGCAATTTATGACCCATTGTTTACCAATGAGAAGATAACATATAGTGACAGGTACATGCACACATTTAAATAATGACTCTTGCGGCCATAAACAGTTCCATGCTCATAGCAGTCTCAATTTACTTAGATGGAAAGAGATAAACTAATAATAAAAAAAACCCCAAAAACCCAGCAACTTTACATTTACAAAAGAGGTCTCACTAGTTATGAAAGCTAGCCTTGAACTCACTCTGTAGCCCAAGGAGTCCTAAACTTGTGAGCCCCTTCCCTCTGCCTTCTCCAGCAGCTGGGATGGCAGGCGTGACACTAAGCCTGGGTAAGCTTTCTGTTTTCAAACTTGTTTCACCCAAAATTAATTCAGAGGGAAAAACAGCATCAGAAACAGTGCTTTTAGCATTGACAGGCTGCTTAAGCAAACACACTCCTATTTGCAGGAAATCTTGGCCTGGTTCAGCACTGCTGTGTGCAGGTCAAGTTTATGTTCATCCAATTAACTGCCACGGATTCTGTCTGTACTTAATCATAGCACGGCCTGGCTGATTCACAGCAGACTCACAGTTGCTCTACAGCAGTAAGCTCATCTAATTGAGTATTGCACGCAGCTAATTAAATATGAAAACAGGATTGTGTGCAGTCAAGTTTTCAGCCTGCCTCATAAACTTGCTGATTCTAATTTGTATTTACCAGAGAAATCTGGGCTGCCCTAGCCTACTAGTTAATAGGTTGATAGGGAAAGGATCACAAACAAGGACAGTTGTTATGTTCTGAGTAAAGTATATGCTTTTTAAGAACTAGCAACTTCACACAGTACAACTTTAATCTCATTACCAAGGGGCAAAAGTACCAGGGCTTTTAAAGACTATCCATTCTGGGAAATGTCTAAGAAGTTAGGGGGGACTTTGTGCTACTTTTGAGGTCATTTCTCTTTACCTACCACATCCTCCCCATGGCTTCCCAGAGTGTCTTTTCATGAAAGAACAAGCTGCAAGGAGGTTTGCTTTGATAGTATAGGCTCTTCAACCACACAAAGCAAAAACATCTCTCTCTCTCTCTCTCTCTCTCTCTCTCTCTCTCTCTCTCTCTCTCTCTCCCTCTCTCCCTCTCTCAGTTGTATGTATGTGCATGAGTGTGTATATGTAGACCAGAGGTCAACCACTAGCATCATTCCTTAGAAGCTATCAACTTTGTTTTCTGACACAAGGTTTATCACTGGGATCTGGACTTGATAGCTTTTCCTGTCTCTGCATTCTCAGCAAGCACAACCATGCCTGGCTTCTGTAAGTGTCGGGGATTGAACTCATGTCCTCATGCTTGCACTGCAAGTACTTTACTTAAGCCACTTCTCTAGCCCAGGTGGGAATAAATACTTCATCCCAGTGAGTCACTCTGTAGTGTTGCTCATGTCTTTACTGACACTGCTGAAAATGATTTGTATGAAGAAAGGTTTTCAGACCTGGAAATTGTGATGTAGATGTGACGCTCAACCCCACTTACAATTCCTTTGCATGTCAATTGCTTCATCTTTGGTTGGGGATAATAATATCACCTCTCTTGGAGCTGCTGTGTGAATTTGATGGGAAAACAGACGACTGGCATTTAGCATATTGCCAATACATACTACACATGCTATAGGTAATGCAGATGTTTGCAAATGTGTTTTTCCTTGTCATTTTAAAAACTGGTATGTGGTCCTTAGGGAAGTTGAATAGTTACATTTTCTAGTTGGAAACAAAATTTCCTATCAGAATTATTTCCTTGTCTCATAAAAATATCAAAGACTACTACCACTGCCCAGACTCCACAGGGTCTTTATAACAAACACTGCCTCTAAGCTGCCTTACCCTCTTCCCTGGATCTCCACAGAAGAACCTGCAAAACAGTCAGCCAGCTGGACCATTTCTCTTGCTAGCACAGCTGGTGTCTGCCCTGCCCTGGAATCACAGGTGTTCACCTAACAGAGTCACAGACCTTGTTATGCCCAATTTCCTTCTTTCCCACCCATAACTTGGCACCCATCATTAGCTGGCTTCCATGTCCAGCCCCAGAACCAAGAGGCTAAACATAAGACTCTCTGTGTTCTCCAATTTCCCTGAGAAGCTGTCTAACCCTAACCCTTGGCTACCTTCAAATATCTTTGTTTTCTCCTTTTTCTTTCACATCAATTAGGGGTCAGAGTTGATAGGCTAATGTTTTCAGCTACCAACTTCACTTCACATTGCCAGAAGACACAGATCCTATGATGAAGCCCCTTCTAGAATTTTGCACTTGTAAAAGACCAAGGAATTGCCTCACTCAGCTGATCTGACAAGCCCCAGGGCAGAAGGAGGCTTGCCTTGTTCCCTTAGAAGTATTCAAGTGTTCCCCAAGATCTCAGCACATCCTTGATTGTATGGTGCCAACTGCTGGTGTGTCTGGATTCTTTGTGTTACCCTTTAACAAGCAGGCAAGTTGGTGAGTCGTTGTTTTTCTAATGTGATTAAAGGTACAATAAGGTATGGTGCAACTAGAGGCAAAGCCATTGTTCTGCACCATTAAGCTCACAGCAGAGCCCCAAAGAAACTGTAGGCAGCTTGCCAATGGCCCTAATGAAGAGCATCTCTTTGAATTATCTCTGGATGAGAAAAGGATCAAGTCAGAGTCCTAGAATATTTGATCCTCTTTGTGTTGCCGTTATGAAGGCTTACTGAAGCCAGACACACTGGAACTGTAATTTGTGGAAACCTTAATTTCGCTGTTCTAATAAGGTTTTGCATAATAAGGGTGAGGATGCGATTATTAATGCCTGCAAGTGTTTTGTGAATTCCTCTATGCTATGGTTCATGTCGCCCAAAGAATAGGAGGAAGGAGGGATTTTCACTTAGTTGGCATAAGGGTAGTCAGTCTGAAAAGTAGTTTGGGTTCCCTGAAAATAAATCTGCATGGCTTCCTAAACTGCTGACAACATGTATTTCAGATGGAAGTCATTTATCAGCGCTAACTGAACGATGCTTTGGACAGAAATAGCCCCACAAAAATTCACCCAGTAAAAATCAAATGGAGTCCAAATTCCTTTTTTTAGGACTGTTGTTGGGGCTTAAGAGTGTAAATAATATAGTTGAATAAAACAATGAGTTGACACAGATTTGTTGTAGACATCATGGAGCTGAATTTTGGGAGGTGCTACTTTTACAAATGCATTTGAAACTCACTTCAGCAGATATTCTTGGTGCTAATGATAAAAACCAAACCAATCATGGAGTTTTGCAAACTACCATTTAACTTATTCCCTTTGCAGTATCTGAGTCTAACACAGCACCTTGCTTAGCTGATGGGATCCCATGTTCAGTTCACTTCTACATGTTTGACTCAAAAAGAAAGCCTCCAGATCATTAGGCAAACCGAGAATTAGGACATAATGATGACAGCAGTGGTGGGGGGCAGATCATCAGTAGTGGCAGCAAGTTGGAAGTCAGGTGCATTTCTAAGACTTATGAGGGCCTTTTTCTAGCAGATGGGACAGTTCTAAACCTTAGAATGTTTGCATTGACTTTATATATCTCACTGCAGAAAGTTGACCGACAGACAGACACTCCTTTTATTCCCCCAGGGCATCATGGTATCATTCATTAGGTTCTGTTCACAGAAGCAGCCAGCACATTCAGCTGTCTTGCTAGGGGCACCCGCCCTCTGGTGGCTCATGTAAAAATGACACCTAATAATCACATTCTTTTTAAAGTCAAGCCTGGCTCTAAAAAAAAAAGTCACAATTTGTTATTTATTGTTATAAACCAAAAAACACACACCCATTTTCTTGCTTGCCAAAATGTTATTTTATCATGCTCACTAAAAAAGAAAAACTTACAAGACTGTGCTTTTCTGTTCACTGAAATTATTTTTTTTAAAAAAAGTCAGAATGATTTAGAAGGAAAATCCTTAACTGCCAAGTTAGGTTACCGAGAACCATATCAAATGTCCTTGCTCAAGATGGGGCTGAATTTTTAAAAAGAAAGCACTCATCACAGATGAAGATGAGCTAGCTGGTTGTACTGAAAATATCCCCTCACATTCATGATTCTGACGTAGAACTATGACAAGTCACCAGTCACCTGCTGTGGGTGACAGTCTGTAAGACTGTCATTTGCTTCAGAAGTTGCTAATGTTTGTACAGAGACCAGGGAATCGGCAAGTGAGAGGCATAAGCGTGAACCACATGTCCCATTACAAAAAGCTGCTGAAAGAACTCAACTGAGGACTTTGCTCTGTTGTAAAGAGTATCTTAAAACTGTTTGTCAACAGACACAAAAACTGCAAGCATCCATCATCCCCCCTCCCCAACTTGTTCAAAGGATGCATGACCACTCTTTGACCCTTCCTGTCAGCCACTCTGTAGAACACTTAGTTGTCATGGAGCTTTGATTACACAACTCCTTCAAACACACTGCAAGACTATTGACAGCGATTCAGACTCTCAAAATCAAGCACCACAAAGCTGCGAGGAAGCACATTTCCTAAGGGAGTTAACAGAACATCTCTGTGGAGTGGACAAGGCTGGTTTAGGTAGGACACAAACACACACAGAAATTCCTGCTTCCGCCCTGGGAGGGATGCTGCCAGGTGGAGTACTGCAGAATAACCTGCCGTTGCGTGCATTACCTGGCAAACTTCATAGAGTAATTTGTACTGCTCCTCTTGCTTCTGCGCGCTGCACAAGCTGCATCCCATGTTTGGAGGAATGTCAAAGAAAGCGTTCAGGACCGCCAGCGCCTGGGAAGCCGCTCCCTCAGCATGCAGGCATTGAAGGGCTCTCTGAGAGCCTCAGGTGAGTCAGGCAGCTGCAAAGCCTCACACAGGCATGGCTCTCTGCGGCTGCAAAACAACTCTGGGCTTCCTCCAGGATTCCTTTCCTTCCCTCGCAGCATGCACGCACGCGCACAGACACACACACACACACACACATACACACAGAGGCAGACACACACACACATGCACACATACACACACACCCTGCTCCCTCTGAGTGACTCTGGCAGCTGGATTGTGGTCCAATGCACACGCTATATATACTGCTGCTCATGCATATTAATCAGCTCTCATTGACTATTCATAACAGACAATGATACAGAAGCTATAATTGCCAACTATGACAGTTGAAATTTCTCTAATTAACAAGCAAGTGCTCCAGTGGTAGGGAATAATAAAAAGACACTAACAATTTTGCGAGCCATTTTCTGGCAGTTACAAATAAACATGACTATTTTTTTTTTTTTCTCAAGCAGTGTCTCTTAGGATAATCCTAATGCATTTCAGCTAAGTAGAAATTCATTTTTAAATATATCATAAAATTTCTGATGATATAAAATGTATTTAATGCTGCAGATAATGATGGCACATAAACAGATTTTATGGAAAGGACATGTTTTGAATAATATTCCAATAATGTTTAGCACTGTACAAAGTTGTAGGGAAAAAAATGTTTCACCTATGAATAAAATATACAAATTTAAATTGCAAGCTAGATCCATGAGTATGCAAAGTAGCTAGATGGGGTAAGGAGAGAGGCTGCCCTACAGGCAAGCAAGCAGATATTATTACCAACATATCCTACCAGTCCTGAAGGCAGAAACTTATTTGTCAAAGTGATCTGGAAGCAACAAAAGTAGCCAACCTTGTGTGCTATCTCCCCAGCTATGCAGATGCCACAGATAATGCAGAGATGACACTTCAGAGACATTTGTCATTGGCTGCTACCACCTATGCTCCGGTATCCCACAGCGGCCCAGGCTCCTGTAGCTGTGCCTAGTGTGTGCTAAGGAAGCAGGAAGAGGCCATGGTAAAGAGGAGGGGCAGCAGGGACAGCACTGGGGAGGTTCGTTGTAAGACAATGTTTCTTTGCTTCTTCATTCAGTCCCTGTCCCTCTGAACAAGCCTCTCGGCTTTTAAAACTACTTAAAAAACAAAAACAAAAACAAAAACAAAACTCTAATTGCTTTGCTGCCTGGTACGACACATTGATATTTTTTCCTCACCTAAAATGGCAACGCTGAAAATTCCCATAACTGCTTCCAGAGTCATCACCACCCCCTTCCTTAGATAAAGGGTGAGCTGTCTGAGAAAGACTCCCACATCCCCTGTCAAAAGGTGTCATGGGAGTTCAAGAATAATGCCTCCTTTTTCTGAGGGCTGAGACACACCTGAATTGTGAATAAACCTGTGCCAGTCAACTCCTACCTAGGCTGCTGGCCAACAGGTGGGTAGGGTCCCACATCTCAGACAGAGAATAAGATACTGCCTCTTGGTTAGCCAGCACACAGCTCTGGTAGTCAGAGAGGATGATGGCCACTTGCACTTTGGGTCTTTATCTGTTGTTTTAGCCTCGGCTGGTACTGGAAGAGACAAGCATAGACCAAACTGGAGGATGGGCCTGGGCAGGAGCCTTAATTGTCAACTGTGAAGGATTCTGGGAAAGGTCTTATCTAGCTAGTAGCTTTTGGGGAGCCTCAGTCTCCTCATTTGTGATCCTGGGCATGCTAAGGCTGTCTTCCACAGTATTGTAGCGAAGAACTGAGAGAAGGTAAGCTCTTCAAGACACAGAGCCGAGGTTGTGCTTATTCATACTCTGTCCCTTCCCTACAAGCAGCCCATCACTAAGTATGGTCTGCTCAACCACCAGTCACACTTGCCTAAAAGCCCTCCAGTGATTTGTAATCATATTTGGATGAAAGCATAAAATTTACCCCAGGGACCCAGAAGGTCTGGCAAAACTTGTTCCTTGCCTATAAATCAGTCAATATTCTCTTCTTCCCCTAGCTCTGGTTCTCAGCACACTCCAGACCACCCACACTCTTCCTCATGGACAAAACTGCTCCACCCTTCCATTTCTTATGAACCCTTTACTCCATCTCAGTAACCTTCTTGAGGATAACCTGTGCTAGGTCACCTATAGGCATCTCCTTCCCAGAGTGCTCATCACTGTGTTACTTACATCTTTCCTCAGGATGATAACTACCACTGCTCCCCCTCCGTGTGTGTGTGTGTGTGTGTGTGTGTGTGTGTGTGTGTGTGTGTCCATGCCCACATGTGGGTAGAGATAAATATCCAGTATCATGCTCTGTCACTTTGTATCTTAATTTTTGAGATAGGGCCTCTTGCACTGAACCTGGAGTTTGCTGTTTTGAGTGTGCTGACTGCCTAGCAAGCCCCAGTGAACCTCCTGTCTCTGTGTACCTCCTCCTGCTTCAACACTGGGGATTATAGTCATGCACAGCCACATCTAGCTTTTGCATGGGTGCTCAGTCCAAAAGCAGGTGCTCATACCTGCGTGGCGGGTACTTTCCATATGAGCCTGTCCAGCCCCTGGGATAACTTCACAATCAGTGATGACCCTGTTTACAGATGACCGCTTGTTTATTGTCTGCTTGCAGGAGGCAGTCTTACCATCTCGAACCCTGGGAGCTGAGGAAACACAGGTCAGCTAGTTGGCTGAATTAGGTGGAAAGCCACCCGGCAGCTCCACAAAGCCATGAATGCTGCAAGCTGGCAGCACCATCAGGAAGCAGAGAGCACAGTGTCAGGTGGGAAGGGATGGCTCGCAATCATGGCTGACTCCTTCAGTTACAAGTACCCTTGGCTTCACAGGCGCTCTTTGTTTCCTTACTTTCAAATGAATGTAAATCTCATTTTCAAAATGTTGTTTGGTCTGAGCCTGTAAGAATCATGGTGTTTCTAAGGAAGGTCCTGCTATGTGATGGAGCACACTAAAGCACTGAGCCACACTGATCCCAGTGACAGTGTGAGAATACACACTGTTGGAGACTGGAAGGTAAAAATGAAAAATAGCATGTTGCACAAAGACACACATTGTTTGGAGAAGATGTTCAATGTGTTTTCCCAAGTCATTAACCATATTATCTGAAAACCCTAAAAAGCTTGCCAGAGCACGAGGCATTTTGCTTAGCTACCCTGTACCATCCCACATTGTCCCTTTCTGCCTTCATGAAAACTGAAAAAAATAAAGTGTAAAGAAGGGTCAGGAGAATGCTCAAAGAGACAGAGGAGCCTTTCTGAAAGCACTGAAGGGGCCCAGGGCATATGTTTAGAAACTGGTCTCTGAACATCCATAGTTCAATGGGGATTATGCTAGCTAGAGTCCTTATGTCAGCTTGACATAAACCAGAGTTACTTGGGAAGACTTCAGTTAGAAAATGGCCCCCACACCACCCTGCCACCAGATTGGCCTGTGAGAATATAGTGGGATTATGGTATGTTGTAATTTATTTGTCCCTCTTGCTGGTTTAATAAAAAGCTGATTGGCCAGAGGCAGACAGAAAGCATGGGCGGGGCTACCAATCTAAGAAAACTTTGAGAACATCTCAGAGCTGCAGCAGACATGCCAGAGAGACACCACAGGGATCTGACAGAGACATGACAAGGAGATGGCAGCAGACACAGAGGAAAGAAGCTGAAATGCTGCTCTGAGAAAAGGTACTGAGCCACATGGCTGAACAGAATCATGGGTGGAGTTAAGATGAAGAAGTTAGCCCTAGGTCAATCAGCAGAAAGTTAATGTAAGTATCTGTATGTCTTTGTGGGACTGCGGGACTGCCTGTCAGTGGGTCAGAACCTCAGGAAAGTCTGGGCCAGAAACCTAATACAACATGCGTAGGCCTGTAAAATGGGTAGGCCTGTAATGCATTGTCTTGATTGATAATTGATGTGAGTGGGCCTAGCCTACTGTGGGCGGTGCCACCCCTAGGCTGCTGATCCTGGGAGCTAGAAGAAAGCAGGCAGAAAAGGCCAATAAGCATTATTCCTCTTTGGCTTCTGATTCAGTTCCTTGCCTTGGTATCCCTGGATGATGGACTCCAAGCTGTAATATGAAATAAACTCTTTCCTCTTCAGGTTGCTTTTGGTTATGGCAGATAATCAAAGAAATAAAAACCATAACTAAGACAGGGGTGCTACTCAGGGTAAGCAGGTGTGTATGTGAACTTATGTGCATGTAAGTGCTGAGTAAGCTCTCTAAAGTGATCACATGGTTTTCCACACACAAACTGTTATCTTGTCTGATACCTGAAATAGACCTTCTTGTGTCCTTTGGTATATGAAAAATACAGGTCATTAGCTATAAACAAAATAGTTCTCTATGGACTTCCTGGAAGACAGTAATAATAGATGTGGGATGATGGGGCAGCGAGGCAGAAAAATGCTGTGTGGAACAGTTGTATCCGTAGTGATGGAACAGAACTGTCCTCCCCAAATCTCTCAGCTACTCAGGTTGATCTTACTGCCTTGGTCCTTTCTCAGATTATTTTCAACTTCTTTTCAGATCACATTGTTAACTTATCTTCCTCATGGCTCCAATCTCCTTTATTATTTCTGTATCCTTATTATACATCATGGTTAGAGTATTTATTACAAATGCACATGTGCACATGAACATCCAACAAAGGCCAAGTCCTTCTATCTGTCCTCCTTTTCTTCATCTGCTGGGGACATGCACACTGGTGTCTGGTAGCATTGAACTGATTAAAAGCTACATTCTCTGCCTGGAGCACCCAACTTACGTCCATTAGTATGCACCTTGACCTCAGCTCTCGACACAGCACCATCCTACATGCGACAGTGAACTTTCTGGATAACTCCCAGGAAACACTCGCCTCTGTCATCATCACTCACCTCTTCCTCTAGCCTGCATCAGCATCATTCTCCTCTTTCTAGTTTGGAACTCTTCTAGGACAGATCTCAGGTCTCACTCAGCTTTATCTGCCCAACTCTCTCTTGTGGGGGAGTTTGGTAAATACCCAATAAATAAATTCAGTGTCAGATACAGAATAAGATCTGAACTCAGCAGGGTAGCTTTTCTGAGTTAGTTGAATACTGAATCAAAAAACAATATTCAACATGGACAAAGGAGTTTGTTTCCAGAAGGAAGTTAATGCCTAAGGCTGAAAAACACCTTTCCCTTTTTGGGTAGAAGGATTATTCCTCTAAGTCCCATACTGTAGTCTTGGCCAGGGATTTAGAGTCACACTCTGAGGAAACTGTTCAGTGACTTCTAGTTAACCCTCAACCAGACAAGGTAAAGTTTTGACAGCTTGCCTGAGCCACAGTTAGTGCATTGCCCTGGGCCTGATGAGAGGCAGGAACTTGTTTGAAAAGCAAGGATGAAAAGATAGCTACCGTTTTAGGTGAGGAGAACACATCTTCAAAGATATCAGCAGACACAAAGGAGATGGCTTAAGACATGTGAAAGTAGCTGTGAGCAAAGCTCTGTATGTTTAGAACATCAGCTCAGGCTCTTACATCTCATTCTGAACAATGAAAAGATTTTCTTTCTTCCTCAAATTGATAGGGAGCTGCTATCTCAAGGGCATTTGCCTGGGCACCTAGGAATCTCCTGGAATATTCTGGCTGCTTGAGAATGAGAGCTTCCTATTTACATTTGAAGCTCTTGGAGATGCTGTACCCTGCAAGGAGGTTATGTGAGGGAAGAGGCAAGCAGACTGATGAGTATATACTGCAGCTGCCTTCAAATGTCATGCAGGCAGATGAACATCTGTCTCTGAGACCTGCTTACTGGACCACAAAGAGGCTGCTGGACAAGAATACAATAAAAGCTAGCAATGGGGAGAATACACCTGCCATGTCCAGGAAAGTGATGGAAAAGACCCCTGACAGATCTCAGCTTCAAAAGAAAGAACAAGCTTCCTGGTGCACTTGAGCGATGAGGTCACCCCTTTAAGATGTCTGGCCTTTGGATGGTCACAAAACATTGGAATGGTGCCTGGACAGACTTCTTCCTGTCATGGGTAATAAATGAGTGTCACTATTTTCCCCAGATGAACTTGGAATTCCTGAGACTGGATTCTCCTAAATGCCTGCAGTGATCTTCAGCCCCTGGAGACCCCACAATGCATATGGAAAAAACAAGTCTGAGTTCCTACTAGGGCATCATGTGGGCTGTGGTGTGGGCATCTGGATAGGGCAGGAAAAGTATGCTGAGATGACTCAACTCAGTCTATGGAACAACTTACAAAAGGGTAGGGTGAGCTCATAGCGGCTTGGGAACTGGGTTTCTCTACCTTATGGCAGGGTGACCACCTGCACCAGAGTTCCAGGGGAGGCCCCATCAAAGAACAAAAGCTTGTCAGAGTTCTTAGAGCGTATTCTGCAAGTGGCCAATGAAGCAAGAAAAAAGATGTCAATCTGAAGGATAGGAAACTTGTTCTAACATACTCTAGTTAGGGGTCAGCAACTTTTTTCCATAAGGGTAGGCCAAAGAGAAAATATCTTTTGTGGAACAAAATGCAAAATTAAGACTATTACGCTGTCTTGCATATTCATGACAAACGCCTTGAACACAGAATGCATCACTGTTTACAGATCCCACCAAGACGGGCTGTGTTCTGGATTTGGATTGTGGACAATAACTGCCCAATAAAGACATCTGAGTTTGAGCAAAGGCTCTTTGATACTAATGAGAAGTCAAGCAAGTAATCCTTACTACTCCACCCAGCCATTCCTGTTCAAGCCCAATGGGAACCGTGGCTGAAGGACTCAAAGTAATGTGCCAGTAACACTCAGCATGCACGTGAAAGCAATGAGATCAGACTTTGGACTGCTTACCCCTAAGGCAGGTAAGACCTTCCTTGTCCATTAGGAATGCTGATGTATGCAGTAGGCTTTACAGACATCCTTCTTGTTGGGAAAGGGCTGGGTCTGGTTAAGAAAACAGCTCAAGAAACACAGTGTCCTAACAAAATGATCCCAATGAACATATATGTTCTGTGAAGAGCAGGCTGGCCAGCAGGACCAGGCATGAGTGGTCAGGACCATGAGATGTCTAATCTCATTCTCCTTCACATGTACAGCTACCAAACAGCTGGGTCTATAGGTGTCTCTGCTAAGTTTGGGGGATACACAGTGTCTCAGATCTGCCTCTGGTCTTAGGGAGCATGATGCATGTGTAACAGGTTTCATTCTACATGATGTGTGGAAGTGGCAGAAAGGCTCTGCCCAGGCTTCTAACCCACCTTGCCAGTGGTCACTAACTGAGAGAAACTTGTGTATGTGCTCCAGTTCCTGGACATGAGGCTCCACTGGGCAGCAATAAAGTCCAGGTCAGGGAAGAAAGAAGAGATGTGAATCATGGGGGCAGAACAGTGATGGAGAAGTATGGAAGAGTGGCAAGAACCCAGAGAAGAGCATGTTCAACACCTTAGGTACTGGGGGCCTTAAGACTGACCTAGTTGGGAGTGTAGAGGCTGGCTCAGAGGAGAGAGGAAGGCAAGTGTCAGGGTGTTCAGAGCACAAGAGAAGAGAGGAGAGATGAAAACATCACTGGTGGGTTGTGGGGATTCACAGAGCACCAAGCTTGCAAAGGATGCCAGGGACAGCCAAAAGCTACGAAACCATGGGAGGGATGTGACTTCGTTTCATTATTTTAAAAATTAAGTTAGGGGTTTCAAACTGGATGCTGTTTTAAATGTTTTAAAAAAAATTAAATATTTTTTTTTCAAAAAAATTAAATGGCAACTCAAAAAATCAGAAACACTTAAACATCATCTGTAATCTAAAGTATGGGTTAAAAAGTACATAGGACCTTGTTGTATTCCTATACAGAACTGAGCAGTAGCAGGGCAAAGCCATTCCCTAGAAATGGGGTGTGTGTGGTCCTGACTGGCTGCTCCTAGATCCTGTCATGGGCCCATGGAAGTTACAGAGTGCCAAGGTACCAGGTGCATGCAAGGTTGGTTATATATTATGATATAAATATGAGACCTCTGTCTGAGGCCACAGGTGGCAGGTAGAGCCCACTAAAGGGGGGCTGTGTCTCCTGGGAACTCCTTCCAAGAGAGAGTGTGAGAACTCCACTGTTCCCAGCTTCACTCTATCACATCCTAGGGCTGCAGAGAGTAAGTACCAGTGGTGTCTGTTCATGAATAGAAGTCATAGCCTCCTTTACTCACCACCATTACTCATCACCCACTGTGAACCAGACACCATTGTTTAGTGATTAACACGGCATGTACAATCCCTGGCCTCATGCAGCAGACATCTCTATCTCATTTTTGGCTTCCATGGGGCACCAGCTGCTCTGGCTAAGATTAGTGATGCTTTTCCAGTTGCCATACTCTGTCCATTGGTCCTCAGCTTAGGTGACAAGTCTGCAGTGTCTTGTTCTGTGAGGGTTCCCCATTTTCCTTCTCTGACTTGCAGCTATGGGGAACTGCTATGACTGTTCATCACAGCCTTTGATACTATTTATGTAATAGTTCTCTTTAAATTTGCTCACTTGCTTTACTGATGTGTGTTTTTTGAAAGAAAATCTAATCCCTACAATGTACAAAAATAATCACTTGTGATGCGTGAATATGTTATAGAGTAACTGTATGGATTTAAAAATAAGACTCATCTTGTAGCACATAATGCAGCCTGCTGAGTTTCAGGGGCAGGGGAAGTTTTCACTTTGAACTCAATTCCACTTTCACTGTGACTTTCTCCACACTGTCTTACCAGCTCTGTAGGTTTGGCTTCCTGTGTTCTGCTCTGTTTTCTACAGGATGTCTGCAGTCTTTCACCTCACCATCCATATGTAGACTGGCTACCTTCCTTTTCCTTTGCATTCCCAACTCCATCCTTCAGCTCTCACATGCATATTAAAGCCAACACCAGCCTCACCATCAAAACTGCTTGGAAGCTCTACAGCATCGGCCACTGTCAGCAATCTGCCACCTTCTTGAGACACAGCCTTTTATATTCCCAGCCATTCAATTCAAGTAATGCTAAGGCTTTGGGACAGAATGGCATCTAGGACTAGTCGGGGACAATAAGACGGAGAACTTGCTGAGCAGAGATAGTACCGGAGCCTCCAGGCTCAAGATACAGGAAAGGAAGTACTCAAGAAGTGTGCACTTGAAGAAGGGTGGAGGATGAGAAAGGAGCGGTGCTTGAGAAAGAGGGTATAGTATATAAACAATATATATTGTTTATGTGAGAGCGAAGGAGAAAAGAGTGAAGAAACTGAAAGCGCTGGCCTGTGGGAATGGCTTAACCAAAGAAAGCTTGACTGTATGAGAACCTGACTTTGATGCCCAGAACCTGTGCAGAAAAGCTGGGCATGGTGACAAGTTACTGTGATCTCAGTGCCAGTGAGGCAAGGCCAGGTAGATTCCTGAGACTCACTAGATAACCAGTCTAGCCAAGCTGGTAAGATCCAAGCCAGTGAGAGGCTCTGTCTCAAACACTACCACTATCACCGCCACCACCACCACTACCACCACCACCCATGTTAATGTCTTGTGGGATGATTCTGAAGGTTGACTCTAGTATCACACCCATATACACACATGTACAAACACATATACACATATACACCCATACACAGAAACAGAAGTGCATACAGTCATGCATAAGTGAGAAAGTGGTATAAAGCTAGAGGCAGAGGGAGCTAAAATCTTAATTTTGAACTAGGCATCCATCTGGCAAATAGCTTTGCATTTTCTTTGGAGGCCCTCAGATAGGACCAGAGCTCCAATGGATATTTTGTCAGCTTTTCCTTTTCTTCACTTTTGGCTAGATTCTGGAATTCAGCACATGTCTCTTTTCTAAGAGCTTGGAATTGAGTCATGGGCTGCTTGGCTATGAGGCTTGAAGAAGCTGCATAATGGGGGAAGTGTGCATTGGCTGGGTGGCTTGGGCATTGCACAGAACTGGCTCAGGAGTTTAAGACTGCTCTACTCACAAGATAAACAAGAAACACTGAAGACTTGGGGAAAAACAAATTGTCAACTGAGGTTTCATAACTCATTCATACCTGTGAGGTTCAAGGGCCGTCGAGTCTAAAATTACTTACAAAGCTTCTACCCTGGATTTACTACTTTCTGTATAAAACAGCACTTCACAGAGTAAGTTGGTAAATGCCATCATGACCAATGGCTTGTTTTGAGAGGGAGATGCTGCCAACAAATGGCAATACTAATTTTTAAACCTTCTCTGGGAAAATATAACAATTTAGTATATTTGTGAGCTGGATAAGAACCAGTGACATTGTACTTAATCTTAAAAACTGATATGTGTGTCCTAATAAAAGTTCTCTGCACTATAAATGAGGAGAAGCTGAACACTAGATCACAGGGTCCACATACACATTTAGGATTCCAGTCTTATGGCCAGAGCCTCAGGGCAGGGAAAATGGAAGTGATTTAGAATAGTCTCTGGTAAGATACGTTTGATATTAGTGGGCTTGCTGAAGCGAAGCAGTAATACCAGAGAGATACAAAGGTGTGAAAGCCATTAAAATGCGTTCAAATGTTGGAAGGCCTCGATGCTGGCATCTTTCAGACAAGCTGCCTGTGCCTACAGGCAGTGGTGTGCTGGACAGTATCTTTGAAACCACAATTTAGTTTCTAGAAGGAAGGAAAGCTCAGTAAGACTCTGGCTTACCATCTTCCTTTCATGGTAGGGGAGACCTGTGAGGATAATGGTTTGCCTGACATTTTTTCTGTGTCCTGCTATGACTTACCTTGGGGTGAGCCATGTTATTAGAGGAAATGAAACAAATTCACAGGTAAGTAGATACTGAATGCTTATTGGGTAAGCCACACCATGGCCCCATTCAACTACCTCATCCACTAATTGTGGAGCACCAATGCCTTGTGCTGGAGCAGTAAGGCACCATCATTTGGATACCACGCACTGGCATAACTAAAGTGGAAATGTGCTGAAGATGAAGAACATTTCTACAAGTACACTGTCTCTTAAGCACCATAGAAGGCTTCACTTGCTATTGCCTTTCTTGGAAGAAAAAAAGTACCAAAGAACAAAAACACAACCAACTCCAAAGATATTTTCAACCTAAGTTAAGGATTTTTCAAAGAGTATAAATAACAACATGTTAAATTGCCAGTACCCGCTTTGTAGCCTGACCCATTGACTATGCATCTGGCCATGGCAGGTGTAAAGAGCAACATGGCTTAGCAGTGTTGAACAGAGGAAGGAACAGAATGCTCTTGGACATGAGAAATTCCGTGTCTGATAAAGGAGGGGTGGGGACACTCACCAAAAATGGAGGGTTCCAGAGCCCCTTCTGTCGCACCGAGCTGTGCTGTAGCAAGTGCACCTTCTCTGTGTCTGTGCTCCAAGTATCCCCCATCTTGTAGTACCCCAAACCCACTCTTTCCCACATTTCTTCCCTACTTGCGCCACTATGTGGTGAGAGCAATATGGCAATATTCTTGACAGATTCTGAGCGGCATGGACTCCATCTGCCTGCTTCAGGCAAAGCTCCTGCAATGCAGCAGGCCTTCTGCAGTTCATGTCCCTCAGCTAACTCCCCCCCACCCCCTGCCTCCCCTCACCCTCTCACCCCCTCCATGCTCTTCTAGGTGGAGAAACAACCACTGTGGCTCTTCTTAATTCCATCCTCTTGCCCTGGGTTCCCCCTGTGCTGCTCACCCAGGATATTAGTCAGTTTTTCATCACTGTGGCAAAATATCTGATACAACCTAATGAAAGGGGCGAGCCCTTGTAGATCATAGTTTGAGGGTCCAGTCCGTCATGGCTGCAGACACGTGAGACAGCTGGTCAGGAAGCATGCATGAACGATGAGTGATGGTACTCAGCTTGTCTACGCCTTTTTATTCAGTCCAGGATCCTGACCCATAGGAGGTGCTGCCCGAGTGTAGGGAGAGTCTTCCGAGCTCAGGGAACACAGTCTAGAGAATCCCTCACAGACATGCCCAGGAGTTCCTTCTCCTACATGATTCTACATGCCTTCAAGTTTTTCCCATTATACTCATTCACACAGGAAGGCAGTATGTCTTTCATGCCCGTGACCTTAGGCTTTTCATTCTAAAAGACAAGCACTCCTGGGCCACCGTCCATGCTGATGAGGGGACTGTTGACTCTGTTTCTTGTCCTGTACCTCTCCTCAATCCTCTCCTCTAGGTTCCCGTCCACATTCACCCCTGCTGTGGCCTGCCTCTTCTTCCTCCCACCTTCCCTCATACTTCTCCACATAACGTCTGAACTTCCACCTACTTAAACAGTTACTGAGTTGCTGTTCAGGATGTTTAGGGTCCTATAGGATGAGATCACCTCATTACTTAGTGGCAGCACTGAGATGTGTCCATCTAATCCCACTACCAGCTCTAGTTCCCCTCCAACTGCAGACCTTCACCCTGGCTCCTATCACAAGATCTCAGTACATCACCATATGCCTTTCTGACCATGCGTGCTGGCCCCCTCTTCCTTCTAAATAATGGGGTACCCCTCAAAAATCACTACCTTTCCTCTCCACAGCATAATACCTAGCACACACATGTCATCTTCTTCCCTCTCTCATATCTGTACTCTGTCATGAGAATATAGCAATTGGAACTGTCTGGTGCCATCTAAAGATACCTCTCATCTTCCAACAAGCAAGGTCTAGCAAGGCTGGGCTCCTGGGATCTGGAATCAGGATGTTTCATTGAAATCCCACCTCAGACTCTTCAGCAGAGTCTGTCTCTTCCTCAGATAATATTTCATCTAGCCACACAGAACTGTGAAGAATTGTTTGTATTCAGTTCCTCAGCAGAGTGCCTGGCTCCCAGCACCAGTGGCAGATGTCAGCTCTCCTTCTTTCTTTTCAAACTTTTTCATTTCCATGTCCCTCGTGGGTGACATATGCAATATTTAGTTCTTTCCTTGAGAATCTCAGAGTATTAGCAAGCCTACAAATACACAAACAGTCTAGTCAAAGCTTTCAATGTACCACGGCAGATGCATGGAGAACAGAATGGACAGACAAGACCAAAGAGTTAATGCACTTGGCTTATCAGAGAATGTATCCTTTGAAATACTAAATGCTGATCTAAATGTTATTTTCCGAGAAAATTAACTTCCATAGGAGCCACAGGTATACTTGATGTAAAAATTCTCAAGAAGAAAATATCATGGCCAGAAACAATTAGGACAGAATTATTTAGACTTTGGAGTAAGGTTTGTGGGTACAGTGATGGATAAAGACCATGGGATGATATAATTGGTGGTCACCCTGTGAAGGCATTCACAAGATTTATCACCTCAAGCCGGAGAAGCCATGGGGACACCTGACATGACACATCTACACCTGCAGTACCTTCACAGTGAACAGCCATCACCATGGCTACCGCAACCCAGTTTCCAAAGCTAGAAAAGGCCTTTGCATTCATCTTGGGAAGGGATGCAGCTGGATGAGTAGGGCTGATCTCTATGGGCCTTTGAACTTCTAATTCTCCTATGTTTCTTTGAGTTTCATTTTTCAGCCTGGTCTTTGCAGAGGTAGGGGAGGAGATCACAGATAATTAAAGCTGAAAAATATTCTCATTTTGTGGTGGGGCTAACAAGTGAAACTGTGAGTAATGATGTAATCCAACTTGTCAAAAAGGAAAATGAAAAGAGGAGACAGAATGCAGGACAGAGCCTGGGGACCTGGTGTGCCATGTCATCTTCTAATTAACTAACTGATCCTTTAAACTGTCAAACTCAGTGAGACACTCTATGGCCTGGTGTCTGATTAATATTCATACTTAGGCATAGGATGCTCTGATTTAGGTCCCAGTGGTTGTAGTTAAACATCAGTCTTTAAAAAAGAGAGAAAAAGAAAAACCTGCCTGGCAAGCTTAAGTGTCCAGCTTTTACATTCATAGGGAAATGAAGGGAGGCCACCCTGAAGTCCCCAATCCACAGCGAGAACAAATCCCCACACATGCATATTGATTTGTGAGTCATGATGAGGACTTGTATATTGAAAAAATAATTATTTTGCTTCTTTCTTGTGGCAGCTACCTTGTTAATCACACTTGGCGCCTTATTGTTAAATAAGTGAACAGCACCTGTAAAATTACATAGCGAGTGGTAATACAATCAAGTTTTTAATTTCTAACAAAATAATTGAATATATAATTTAGTCAAAGCAGGCTAGAATTGATCATTTAGTTGAATGTCACTAGTGGTAACCTTGACTTTTTGTTCATATAACATGAACTGCAAAGGGATACTAATACAGACTTTTACTAACGTGCAAAAGATGTTTGAGTCCAGGGCATAAGGTATGCCTATAGCTGCTTAGAACATATGGTAGACAGCTTCTAAAACCACCCAAACCAGGAAATTTGGAGGGATTTTCCTTTACTGACTTTACTCTTTATTTATCAAAGACTTTACAAAGAAGAAAACAAGCCAACTGAGTCCTACTATATTCACTTTTAGGAAATATTTTCTAAAATTATTTTGGATGATGTATGACTTAAGGCTCACAGTGTAAATTGTTTCCCAGTGCTCCAGGACTACCCTGGTCACTCACCAACCTCATGAGCTCTTCTGTCTCCTATGGAGCTTATCTAGCAGTCTCAGTCTATTGTCACATCACTGTTAAGCTATTTCAGCATACAGTAAGAAATGGATAACACTGCCAGTGAACACACATACTAGAATTGTAAATTACAGACACACCAAATATAAATGATATGGCCCCGCCAAACTCAGAATGTTCAATTGTAACCCACAGGCATTGGACCCTGGTATATAATAAGAAATATTAATAAGCTCCAATTCCTTTTCTTCAATGGAAGATGGCACATATACATAAGGCAAAAAAAATTGTATGTGAAAGAGCTATCCAGTTCTAACACATACACATCTATTCAAAAGAGAGAGGAGGGGGTTTCCAGATTGAGCAGACATGCATGATCAGGCTGGTTCAACTCCAAGTGGAAATTCCTCCAGGCTTTTCTGTATTTCTGCTAACTAGTACAGGAAAACCATCCAACAACACCATGATGGCTGGTTTGGGTCACGCCCACCTGCAAAAGCCTGGCTGTGACAGGCTATTTAGGAAAGATTGGCAAGTATCTGAATTCATTCTACTCTCTTGGAGAAAACCATCAATATCAAGAATCAGAAAGCCTCTCTCTGGCAGTCAGTTATCTCTGATATCTCAAGGGTTTATTGCACTTTTATAAAAAAATTAAATAAGAAAGCTGACACATTCCAAATTTCACTCATGCCCACTTCCACTCAGAGTGGAGCCCTCAGGGGTCCTACCGTCGTCACTGCTGGTCCAGACCTGTGAACTCCCTACCATGAGGTTTCCACCACCAAGGCAGGGACATCTCACTTCAGAAGGCGGTGTAAGCAACCTGCCTGCCAGATAACACCCTGCCTGTGCTGTGTTCCTCCGAGCTGCGAATACCTCTTGAGGTGGGGAGCAGGCTCTTGGGACACCGAAACTGGCTCAGCTCCACAGGCAATAAAGTAATTAATGGTGTCTTTCAGGGCAAGCGCAGTAAAAAAATAATTGCTCTCCAATTTTTTACTGCTAATGAATGATTGGTACAGTCAATATTTGTGTTGTTGGGAGTGGATGTGTGGATAGATGTGTGAGTGGGATGGAGAGGGAAGGCTTAGGGATGGATGCAAATGCTCAAACCAGTCGGTCTATCAGTCCAGTGAATGACTCTGAACTACAGACCATAAACACCAGATAACATATGGCATCAATGAAAGCACACTGATTAATCCATCTGAGGCCAAAGCCTGCCACTTAGGACACAGTGCAAAGATACAGTGCAGAGGGTCGCTAAAGAAAATTAATATGTGGAATTAAAACACAACACGACCAAACAAAGCAAACCTGCCAAAACTAAGTTGGTTTCCAAGAGTGACTGAGTTACCAACTACCTGTCCAGCCCCACTGCCCACTGGTGTCAAAACATAGCTTCCTCCCATTTGTAAAAAGAATGGTGGCTTGCTGACGCCGGGTAGCTCCACCCATGGTAATCACTGCATATTCTATATGAGGTCATCAGCTTTCTCTCTATTGAATCTCACGGACACTGAAACTTCTTCTCACCACACACAGCTCTATAAACAACAGATTGGAAGATAAACCTGCTTAAGCTGCATGTTGGAAAGCGGCTTTATTGAGAAGCAAGGATCCTACTACACTGCTGCTCAATACAGAAAGGGCACTGTGAGAACCAAACCCAACCACATTTGCACATCTGTACCAGGACATGTAGGAAATGATCTGCTGGATTTGGGGCTGCCCTCTAGTGGATTTGGTGCAGCTATGGATACATGTATCTCAGGCCACAGTGATGTTCTTGACCCCTATGGAAGAGGAAAAATGGCTTGCTCACTCCAAAATTTGGTTGAATCTTGGTTATTGTTGGGGACGTGATTTCAGGACTCTTGCTGTATGCCAATCTGTGGAAGCTCAAGTTCCTTAGATAAAATATCTAGTAACTGCATATACTATTCTCTGTAATCTCCCCTTGAACACTGATTATTTACATAGCAAATTGAAATGCTATACAAATAATTGTTACAGAGTGCTGTTCATGAATAACAAGAAAAAGTCTGTACATGTTTTGTACAGATTTGTGTGTGTGTGTGTGTGTGTGTGTGTGTGTGTGTTGCTGGAGATAAAATCCAGGGCTTTGCATACTTGAAGCAAGCATTCTAATCACTAAGCTAAACCTCTACCCAGGGATGCATAGGTGTGTGCAAATTCACATGTGTGAGTGTGGACATGTGCATGCCATGGCTTGTGCTTATAGGTCAGAGGACCAATCCTCACCTTCCACCTTGTCTGAGGCTGGATCTCCTTGGTTTTCTGCTGTCTTATCCCTGCTAGCTGATTGGTTAGCTTCTGGAATTTTCCTGTTTCTACTTCCCATGTTGATGTAAGAACTCTGGGATTATAGATGTATGGAAAACTGTCCTGCATTTACCATGGTTCAAGGATTAGAACTCAGGTTTTTATGCTTCTGTGTCCACAGAGATGTTCCCTCAGCCCTGAATTTATTTATTTTTCTTTTGTTGTTGGTTTTTGGTTTTGGTACTGCGATTGGCTAACTGCATGGGTAGCTACAGAAAGTCCATACACTGAGGCAGAATAAGAGAATATCCAACTGAAAACAATGACACCATCAATACACTAGGTCAATAATGCTGCTATCTACACCCAAGGTGTGGGGACAACAGGGTTTTAAATGGGCAAAATTCATTGCCACAAACATGATGATAATCTTGATGTTTCCTCCAGGGAACCTCATATTAACTGTCATCCAGAGTTCTCTAAAACCAGTCTGGCAGTATATATATATACTCCAATTGTGCAAATATATTCTATTTAAATTTGCTTTTTCTGTTACTGCACTAAAGGTAAGAGATTCTGATGGAAACTCTACACTCTCCAAATAACAGTATGTATGGCCAAATTGCATCTGTGGAAACAGGCTTCTCGAATCATTCAACTGGTGCTCTTATTCACAAACTGATTTAATATTTAAATTTCCAACACATATATTTCCCTTTCTCTCCCTCAGAGCACTTCGTTTTCCTTGGTTCCAAATTTTAAGCAATGCTGGTGTGATCCTCAAACAACACTCATCCATCACTAAGTGGATATGGATGAGCAATTTGTATTTTATAAGATATTCACGAGGGAAGGGCCTGTGCCAAGCTTTCAAAAGAAATTCTTTAACTGGCCACAGCTCTGTTGTTTTAAAAGTCATCTGCAGTTGTCCTTAACTTGTTCTTCTGCATAATTTATTGGGCAGCTGTCAAATATGTGTGTCCCCCTGTCTCATAACTGACATTTGTACAGTGATAAATGACATAGGAAATGGGCCATGAACAAACTGATGCTGGGCCATTGAATAAATGAGAGAGAAGGAGGACAAGAATGAGAGAATGGTAGAGAGAAAGCCGGAGTTTTCTTTCTTTCTTTTTTTTTTTTTTTTTTCCCCAGCAGGCATGCTCACCAGCGAACCCACTGTCTACAGAAATGGACATATTTCACAGAATAGCCTGCTTTGCACTGTGGCTGCTATGGTATTTCTTTCTAAACGATGACTGCATCCTGCTTTAAAGATGTATAACATTTACATATAATTTTATACAACCCAAAGATTTTATAATACCAAGCGTATTGATACTGTAATGCAAAACAGAGCTTGAAAAACCTCTCTTAGATTTCCCTGAAGAGAATGCCTCTCATTTCTATAAGTGGGGCCAAATAATGCAATTCTGAGGATTCCCTATGCAGACAATTGATCTCCATGTAAAGCCATGCAGCATCGTTTCTAAACTAACATGCCCATTCTGTTTGATCTCTCTCCATTTCCTGCATTGTTCTTGGTGCCTCTCATCCCTGTCCAATATCAACAGGTCATTCAGAGAGGGGTCAGTGTCAGCCAATATAAATAACCATTATAAAACCTCCAGCATGCTTTAAATCAACAAGCAAAGTGGCCTATGCTGTTTAAAGAATACATTCCAAATATTTTCATGGCAGAGGGTAGGCAAGGCCTGTGAAAACAACAGTAACAAAAAATTAAATTAAAAGTCAGAGTTAAATAACCCAGTCATGGTGAGCCATTCCAGCACGTGGTTCCCTGTTTTAAAACCAGCTTGCAAACAAATGTTCATGTAGCCCTTCCTTCCCCTCTTGGAGAAGACAGCCAGCTTCGGTTTGAGGACCATGGGTGCAAGGGTTTCACACACATGGCTGACATTACCACCATGTTTATAAACCCAGGGAGGCTCAGCCAAGAATAAAACAGAGAATTGAAGAAACTCAGAGTATGAGGAGGAAGTGACAGATCCCCTCCTGCCTCTTTCTTTCCATCTCCAAAGCCTATGGAGAGAGGGAGACAGTGTACACTAAGCATCTCCAAAAAAATGGTCCTTTGGAGAAATCATAGGAACAGCCCAAGACTTACTGCTATCTATCTTTGGAAGAATACATGAAGCCCACCTGATTCCACATTTCTCTCTCTCTTTTTTTCCTGTCTTACTTCATTTGGTACTAAATTTGATCTGAGTGATCTGAGAACACTCTGAGTGAGGTGAAGCAGTTTCAACAAATGCTAAGGGTGATGCAACCTTGCAGGACAAGCATAATACTGCCTATATCCCTGATGAAGCACCATCTTTACCATTATAGAAAGATGGCCAGAACAGCATGCTAACTGACCAAAAGGAGCTGGCTGGGTGTGGTGGCACCTTTAACCCCAGAACTTGGGAGGTAGAGGTGGGTGGATCTCTGAGTTCAAGGCCAGCTTTGTCTGCAAAGCAAATTTTAGAGCTACATAGTGCGAGCCTGTCAGAAACAACAACAACAGCAAAAAGAGTCTAAGAACAAGCCCGGAAAGTAACACATTATTTCACAGATAAATAAATATGATTGTTTTGATTGTCATAAGTAAATGAGTCTGTAACTTCCAGGTAAGTCTAACCTGAGGCCTGGGCTGTTTAAAGCCAATGAATGTAACCCAATGTAAAACTGGAAACTGACTTAAAACTGTGTTTACAAGTGTGAACTCTTAATTGCACAGTTCTCAAGCATGAGCTCTATAGGGAACATTGTAATGTCAAAGGGTTAGTCATGCTTGAAAGAGGAAGTTTATTCAAATTTCATCTCTGAATATTGAGATACTAGCCAAGTTGAAGTCTCTTTAAATGTTTTACCTGTAATTATTTTGGTTTAACTGATTTATCATTCTTAGGAAATGTATCTTGATTTTCTATCTTCTTCCTTAGCTGCTTCCTCCTGGTGTTTTCTCTAGTTCCACACACCCTCCTCTGAGCTATTTACTCAGAAATGCACAGATATTTTTTGGTGAACTGAACATGTATCTCTGGGAGCCTTCTACCAGCTTGCATGGTAAGTTTAGTTTTTATTATTAGGGAAAGAGTTGCTTTTCATGTTGTAAAAGGAAAAAAAAAACATCACAAGCACTGGCCAATGGCAGCTTTCCCATCACAGTGATCTGTGATGATTTTCTCCAAGAACAAATCCTCTGAGTTAACTTGAACTCTCCTCAGTAGCTCCACAGGGTACGAACACTGTGGTTTGTGGAATTATTTCCATGTGTAGATAGATAGAAAGGTGAGGAAATGACTCACAATCACATAGAGCTGGAACTAGAAGTAACTTCAGCAAATTCAACTGCAACTCTTCTATTTTTGGTTGTGAGCCTAGCCTTTAATGGCCGAGCCATCTCTCCAGCTCCCAACTGCAACTCTTAATGCCTACCCGAGAGGCTGGCCTTTATGGAATGGCCAATCTGTGATACCCATACTTGTCGAGAGCTACAGCAGATGCAGAAGCCACAGGGCTAATCCTACCTGTCACCTACAGAAATCTAGTTTTGCCTATTGAAGCCCTCCGAATCTAGGTACACACACACACCTCTCACACACACACATATCTGTTTCCTTCACTTATATAGCATATATTATGCCTTAAATATGAGCCCTCTCACCCAATGTCATACCAAGTTAGTAGGTTTATCAGTTTAAATGATGATAGCTGCCTTTCTCTAGCATCATCGAGTAAAACAAACAATGGGTTCTCTTTGTTCTGTTGCCTGCTTGTTTTATCTCCTGCAACCTAGGAGGGTTTTGAGCTCACTATGTCGCTGGGGCAAAGCTGCTGCTCTTGACCCTCCTGCCTCCATCTCCCAAGTGGTATGTGTGCTGTTAAGTTTCTTGGACTTAGATTTTTTTCCGACCAGTCCAACTGTCCTTATCTGACCCTCTGCTAATTTTCCTGATGATGTTTGACCAGAACATACTGATTTAGATAATTCCATGTCCATGAACAAAAAAATCATCAATGACATCAGCATAGTTATGGGAATTAGACTTATTAGTTAATTACAAAACCAGTAGAGGGAGCACAAACCTTGCATAAATAATAACCACTTCTGAGTGTCTTACGGAACAGTGGTTATGGAGAGGAGAGAAATATACTTGAAGATTAAATGAGAAGTTCCAGAAGATGGTCCAAGTTTTCTGGGGACAGGGTGGGGAGAAATCAAACACACTGTCCGTATAGTTTTTGTGCATCTCTAAGGATGAAGGGTGGTGTGTGCATGTGTGCATGCATGTGCATTCTGTTGATTCACTGCTCCCCTTCCCACCTGTGCACTCATTATGGTCAGATGGTGAGACCTGTGGAGTTGGCGAACACTTTCTTATTCACCCCACATCAACTGACTTGTTTCAGACAAAAACTCAAGTATAACTGAGCCAGTTTTCCTTTCAGAGACAGTCAGGATTTATGCTTGTGGTTGACAGGATTGGACAGAAGTCAAGCTAACTAGCAGCTATTGGTACAAAGAAAGAAAAATAAAATTATTCTTTAAAAACAAAACAAAACGTGTAGCTAGTAGAGAGACTAGAAAGGCTAACGGATGAAGATGATTGAAATACATCACATTACATGTATGGAAATGTCAGAATGAAACCCCTTATTATGTATAATTAGGAAAAACTAATCTGCCCTAAGTGCTGTTAATGTTGAAATAAATGATCACTATTTTCTAATTTAAGTCAGAGCTATTCACAATTTTTACGATTCATAAGATTTATGTATCCCAACAAAATAACACTATATAAACAGAAGTAAAGATTAGGGATTGTGCATGGGTTGGGTAGGCAATTTAGGACCTAAACACTCACAAGTAGGCCAGCTGCTTACAATACAGTTGTAGTCAGATTAAACATACCAGTACCACCCCATATAACATAAAATTTAGCCAAACATATAAATATTGTAAATAACTTGATTTCTGTGTTGCACATTTGTTCTCTTGCCTTCCTATACCTCATTTGGGTAAAGCAGAATATAAATCAAATCACATAATGCAGACCTTCATTTAAAGCATATGTATTTTGATACTATTTTTCTATTAAAGATTAATGGTGGCTAGGATATGGCTTAGTTGGGAAAGTTCTTGCCTTGCAAGTAAATTCAAGCCTGATAATCCATATAACAAAAGCCAGGTGTGGTGTTGTGTGTTTGTAATCCCAGTTTTGGGAAGGTGGACACAAGAGGATGCTGGGGCCTTACTGGCCAGCCAGCCTAGCCTAATGAGTTCCAGGCCATTAAGAAACTCTGTTTCAAAATAGAGTATGAATAGGGCCCAAGGAATATATTGGAGACTTAAAAGTGCATGCATACCAAAGTACACCTACATACATCTGCAAGACACACACACACACACACACACACACACACACACACACATATTAATGGGGATGGGTCTTCACTTTTGCTCGTTTAAGGGAATTATCAGGGACTTAGAACAGAAAAATGGCACCAGTGAACAAAAGTCTTGGGGAAAATGGTCTCACTAGACACCTGTCTGGTTTTAGAGTGGACTAGTTTAGAAATGCAGAAAATGTTGGGGTCAGTCCCAGGATTACAGAGTCTGTTGAATGGGCATGTCTGTGGATTCACTCTAATGTCATTGTCTACATTGAGCCTTGGCCTGTGGTACTATTCCACTGTTTGATATTCTAGAGACATCACTATGGACTGAATGTTTGGCTTCTTACAAACAAGTATATTTAAATGTGATCATCAGTGTGATGGAGTTAGGACGTAGTACCTATGGGTTAGGATCAGTCCCCTTACAGAAGACTGGAGAGCTCTCTTATCCCTTCCTCCAGGATAGGAGGAAGCATCAGTGATGATGCATGAGACAGGTATAGATCAGACCCTTATCTGCCTGCACCTCTATCCTGTGAGGTAATCTCCTGACTTTCACAGGTTAACATGCTGTTATATGACTGAATGCCCAGAGGATGGGAGGGCAAGATCAGCCAGGAAACCAGGGAGATGTACTGGATTCAGGACTTAGTGTCTGGTTATCAGTGGGGGAAGGTGGTTTGCTTTTAATTTTTACCCTTTATTTCCTATAAAGGCCACTAAATGTGGCCCTTATCAGTGGCCTTCAGTTTATACTGGCTTTGCTTTCTTCCTCAATATGCTCACCAAATTGGAGGTACCATGAGCATTCTCATGCTTGGAATCAGCTCTGATACCCAGCAGGTGCCTTTACTTCAAGCAAGTAATCATTCCCAAAGTCAATGCCTACTGTGACTCCTGGGAAGAATGTAAATTTGCCTTAAATTACAATAGGTGTTTTTCCTCACTGCTCTGAACAACAACAACAAGAAGAATAAAAACCAAACCAAACCAACCAAACAGAATTTATTAACTTTCTGGGAATGAGTGCTATTATACCCAACGGTGGATGCTTTCAAGTCATTTAATCTATACTTGAAGAAAAAAAAAAATGTCCTCAAACTTCCATGGTGAACTAGTGTTTCTTGCACATTTACTATGTCCTAGGGACAATCACAGAAGCAACTACATGATTGTAGATTCCAAATCACATTATGAGTTTAGCATCCTTCAAAATCCTTACTTGACAGAATGCAAATCTGGGACTCAAAGCAGTTAGGTAACTTGCCAAGGTTATTCAGCTGTCACATGTCTGTCCACAGAAGCCCACACATGCCTTTTTGCTAAAGCTCATTGTATATCCATTTCATAGAAGAAGGTAGAACCCATTATTGTTAGACGTCTGTATTACACACACATTGTGTGGGCTCTTTTTGTTTTTATTTAAGTAAAGCTCGTTGATGGGGGAGAATTAACAAGAAAAGAGGTATTAGCAAAAGAGCTCTGCTATTGTAAAAGTTATCGGTAGGGGTGAGAGAATGATGGGCTGGCCAAATAATTCTGAGTGCCTGCATGGAGAATCCTGTCCTGAAAGGTAATTGTCAGGCTGGTCTGTGAGCCAACCAGCTCTGCTCATCCATCAGAGTTTAAGAACGGGATCAAAGGTACCAATGCTCTGCAGCTCTGTATCCTGACTGATCTTGACAATTAGTTGGAAACCACAGGCATCTCAGGATTTAAGGCAAATTTACATTCTTCCCAGGAGTCACAGTAGGTTTCCAGCAAGTATAGCCCACTCATTTTATTTAATAAGAAATTGATCAACAAATGAATGGTACCTGTTTTCATCTGGTAAAGAACTTAATGGAGGCTCTTTGTGGATTAGGTAGAAAGACTAGTATTCATTTCCTTTTCACTATTACTCATTGTAACAGTGACAGTTGGTTTTAGAATCAACAGACCAGTTAGTGGGCCTCATCTAACTGTGGCAGGAAATGGCTGAAAATCTAAATCCTGTCATTTACTTCAGTGAAAATTGCCATGCTTGAAAGAGCTAACCATTAGTCAGGCCTATGTTCCATATATATATGTTTTTATTTTTAGCATATCACAGACATGCACTGTCAATTTTGTAGATAATTCAGGAAGCTATCTAAACCTAGGACAGGTAACGTGAGTTTAGAAACCGCTGAAATCCTAAAAGGAATCATTTGGACACTTCTCCCATTTAATTAAATAGACACCAGGGAGATCTGTGCCAGTAGAGCCATCTCATGAATATATTAGGTGCTGATCAGCACAAATGTGTTTATATTAAAAATGGCTCGTTGGTTTCAGCCGTCTGTTTAGAGATACCAGTTCCCTACCCGAGTATGCTGATCATAAAGTTCCCATGATAATCTGGACATAAACACATATAACTTTTCATGTAGGTTATTTTCTCTCTTAAAGCAAGACCTAGAGAGAATATTAAAGCATTTAGATAGTTCTAGGGACAGCAAATGTTATCATACCATAGATGTACCACATACACACAGATAGATGTACATGTGGCAGTCACTGCCAAGGCATTCACAGCTTGAAGTGCCCAAAGGACAGGGGTTCAGCTATGGGGTGGCCAGGCAGGGCCAGTGCTTGGACACAGTCTTTAATTGCCTGCTTGTCATCTCCTAGATACTCCGGGGTGACATTGGGCCTAGAGTAATGAAGAAAATAAATACAAAGGCTCTCGTGTGTTCTGCCATCTTGAAATGCTCTACTTACTTGCTCAATATTCATTAAGGAGAAGGAAAAATTAGAATTCATCTTTCATTTTTTGCATCAATACCATACGTCATTTTTGCCTGAGCATAAATTGGCATATTATGCTCTCTCAGTTACATAAACAGCAAGATGTTGTATGATCCAGGTTGCAATGAAACTGTTCTTTATGCTCACAACAATGACTGTTAAGCCTTGCAGTTAAAAGGCATGGGTAATCAGCTCAGAGTCATCTGAATGGAATGGCATGCTAGAGGTATATAGTTGTATTGTTACTAAAGAATTGTGGAGTTTGTGAGTCAGTAAGTGAGCTCTTAACATTTTCTAAGGTTAAGATGTTTTCTTCATTTTTGTGTGAGGTAGCAAGAAGTAAGTTTGCACATTTCCATTTGGGCATAATGGCAGATCAAGAAAAATCAAAGCCCTTGGCTAGGTTTCTCATTCTTCTCTGTGTGCTGTATGGGATTGTCCCTGGTGGTCTTGCCATACTGCACTTCCTAGCAGTCAATGCCACAGTCACTGATTAAGTGGTCACCAGCAGGTATCAGGTATACATAATACAGTGCTGAGCCTGCTGCACAAGGTAACTCATTTGCTGCCCAGCAATCTTCAGCTATAGTGGTACTGATTAGACTTTTGCGAGTGACAAAAAGGGGCTTAGTGGGACCATTAAATCAGGATTCATTGTGGGTCAGCTTTGGGTCCAAGTTTGTGCTTGGGATAAAATAATAGGTATTTATATATAGTTTCTCTACTCCTTTTATGAGTAGGTACATCTGCTACATGACAGTTTCATACCTTAGCAAAGCCCTTTTAAGCTTCATCTTTTTAAAATGTGGACTTCTGATTCTATTCTGTCAAGTTCTTAACATGGTCGATCATATTTATTATGTACTGGCTGTTGAACGGTGCCTGGGTGAACTAACAATTATATAAGAGTCCAAATTCCACAGAAATAAGCAGGTATGATCTGCCCCTTAAAAGGTGGAATAGGCCTAACATTCACCACTTGACCTCAAGAGACCAGTTTGATATAGTATGGCCATGGTATGGCCTGACTAGATGTCTGATGGAGAATAAAATAGATCTGCTTAGTGCCCTTTAAAGATGTCTGCATTTTTGAACCCCACTCTCCTCTTTCTGTGGTTCTCTTGCCTTAAGCATCTTTCTCAGCTAAAAGCTGCCTTCCTGTGGCACAGTGGGAAGGGGTGTGGTGTGAGCACTAAGGCTCACTTGTCTCTGTGTTGCAGCATTTGCTGGAGGCTTTTGGAAAATAAAACCCCAAATGAAAGAGCAAAATAAGCTGCCCCTTCTATATTTCATAAAGGAAACCTGGATGAGCCAGGAATCGAAGAACAAGACCCTTAGGTTTGTGCAATCACAAAGCTAACCTGGTCTGAGCAGGAAAATCTTCCGGGAGTCACAATTATTGTTGTACATTATCTGTGTTTAGTGCCAGAGAAACGATTTTCTTTTTGCAATATCTCTGCCCCAATAAAATTAAGAACTTGGTGGAGGCTCCAAATATCTCCCAAAGGACTCAGCTTAAAAAAATTTATTGGTTCTACTGCCAGAGGGACTTATGGTTGCTTTCTTAATAGGTATGGTCAGGTATACTATAAGTTTCTTTGGTCACTAGGTAGATTCATTTGTCTTTCTTTTGAAAGACACACTGAAGGTTTTAAGCAAAATAAGGCCAGTGCAATTGATTAAATCTTCCACAGAGGGACAAATCACCGAGTGGCTTCAGAATATATCTACAAGAAGGCCTTGAAATAAAAACAGACACTGAAGACTGTATTTTCCTGATTGTCAGCCAAGCTAATTATGCTTTACTCGAAAGCTTTGTCTATCAGCAAGAAAGGACAAGGCAATTGAGGGCTCTGTCCTCGAACAGTCTGATGCTTGGGAATATAGCACAGTTTATTCACAGCGGGAGACTGCTGTAATTGGCAATTCCACTTTCCCTGCTACAGGGTTAATTCTCCAGTGGAGGAAACACAATGTTAACAGGATTTTGCAAATTTGACACATGGCATCGTATGTGAAATGACCGGCAAAAGTTCCTCCCCCTCTCCAAGCAAACAGTTACTCCTGGGTAGGGCCAAAGAGATCTGCAGAAAGAGACAGCCCCCTTCAATCTGGGATCATGACAAGCATGCATTTAATAAGAAAGAGGTATGATACCACAGATGAGTGTGTCTCTGGGAGCTAGTGACGACATGTCAGCCGGAACCTCACCTAGATTATCAAGCTTCATTAGCGTCGGTTAATCATGCCCGTGACATCCCACTGTGGACTGAGGCACAAGAGAGAAGTCTGAGTGGGTCCATGGCATTTGGGTTGGGGTGAGGTGGGTCCCTGGAGTAGGTGTGAATTGGAGTTACAGAAACACATGTGACCCAGCAAAAAGTTCTGGGTTTATCTTTTTCCTTTTTCTAAGCACACAGAAACTCAAGTATGCATTTTTGAAGAAGAGTCAAATTGCTTTGGTATGAATCCCAAAGGGGCTGCTTCTTCACAATTTTTTATTCAAAATTGTATATCTCAGTGAGGTCTCTGAATTCTGTTTTAACTCACAAAGGGACACAAGGCACATAAGAATATCCTGATACATAAAAGCAGGAATGCAGGAAAAAGAACACTGATTCTTGTCTCTCCTCTTGAGCATATTAAGTGATGCATCATTTCATTCTTCCTTGGAAGGCCATGTGCTTAGCTCCTAAAAGGGGGCAAAAATGGGTCCCCAGGAATGCATCCTGGATTTGCTGCTAAGATATCCACAGTTTATTGCCTCCAGTCACCAGCCAGGGGCCGTTAGCAGACTTGGCTGATGTTTGGCCTGACCCTAGCAGCAGAGATGAGGCACGAAGCAGATTCACATTAGAGCTTCAGATCTCAAGAGCATCACACAAAGAGATTAATGGGGAGCTTCCAAACACCAGGTATTGGTAATAAAGGCTGGTAATCAGGTAAAGTTCTGATTTTCATGGGGAATTAAACTACCTCTTGGTGCCACATGGTGACATTTAATTGACAATACACTGGACTCTGTCCATGAGAAGAGAGAAGTGTGGTTATATAGCTGTACTTTGGTCTTTTCTTTTTCTCTTTCTCCCCACACCTCACAGGTATACACACACACACACACACACACACACACACACACACGCACGCACGCACGCACGCACGCACGCACGCACGCACGCACGCACGCACCCACCCTCTGAGAACAATTTCTGTTTCTTCTCTTAACATTTGTTGGCTTACTGTTCCTAACTGTTTTCTCTCCTGTCCAATGTTCCTTCTTCAGGAAATCTTCCCCAAACCTGATTGTTTGTTCATAAGAAGGGAAAAGCCTTTACTTTTTCTAATGCCTTGCCGTCCTCACATTAGAGAAGAGTCAGCTTGGCACTTCAGTGGCTCTTGCACCTTGCTAACACCTATTACCCAAAGGGCAAGTCAAACAGCAGTCTGTGCTAAACAGAACCCAGAAAACATTTAATTAATGATCACCTATTTCTATTGTGTTTACTTCCAGGGTTCTTCCCTCTATTAACTTCTTTTTATGTTATTGAAAATACTCATGCTAAATAAAATAGGCCAATCACAAAACAAACACTATATAACCCCACTTCCGTGAGATATTGGCAGTCAAGTTCATGGACACAGAAAGTAGAACAGTGCTGAGTAAGTGGGTTGTTGAGAACTGTTATTTATTGGGTATGAAGTAAAATCTATTTTCTTCATGATGAATACGTCCTGGAATTTGGTGACACAACAATGTGAAGGTGTGTGAGATGCATAATTTTATGTGTTTGTTACTAAAATAAAGAAGTGGGGTTGGGGAAAGCAGAGGAAACTGGAAAGAGGCCTATAAACTGCCAGCTCCGAGGATGGAGGAGGGTGAGGCAGGAGGTGAGGGTGGATTACAGGATCCAGACAAAGCAAGGAGACACTTTCCCTGAGGAAGAGTGTAGCTCGGCCATCATGCCTTTTGGCTAACACAGTGCGCTTTGACTTCAGGCTTCCAGAACTACAGGGTTAAGGATTTATGTTGTTTAAAGCACCTTCCACACTGTCCCTGTTGTAGCAGAATACAGTCACATGTTTTTTAAGTCAATTATCACTAATCTGGGAACCATCTATGGAGATGTACAATGGAGACAGCAAGAAGACACCTGGTATTTGACAAATTCCCCATACTGGAATAATAGGTAAAATCCAGTCCTTGGGTAGAGATTGCAAAGAACCACTTACACTGCTTTCCATCAACTCAACTGTAGGTTATGTTCCTTAAGTACATCCCAAACAGTTAATCAATTGTTAACTGAGACAGATGTATAGTCCATGTTAAACTGAGAATTTGGAGTCACTAATGCTGGCTCTACCACTTACCAGCTGAATAAAGTTTGGCTTGCTTACCTAATTTCATAGTCTTGGATGCTACACTTTTGAAATGGGATAGTACTTTGGTCAAACAAACTGGGAAGGTGGTTCAGTAGGTAAAGTGCTTGCTGAGGGTCTGAGTTTGATGCCCAGCATGTAAGAAAAAAAAAAAAGTCAAGTGTTGGGATATGTGCTTGTAATCTCAGTGCTGGGGAGATGCAGACAGGTTGATCTTTGGAGTTTGCTGGCCAGCCAACCTAGTCCAATCAGAGAACCCCAGGTCCCAGTGAATGACCCTGTCTCCAAAAATCAAAGTGGCCATCCAGGTGTGGTGGCATGCACCTTTAATCCTAGCTCATTCAATGCAGAGGCTGGTGGATCTATGAGTTTGAAGCCAAAGTTCTATCCAGAGCTACATAGTGAGACCTTGTCTGAAAAATAAAACCAAATCACCAATACTACCACCCAAACCAAAGTGGGGAGCTCCTGAGGAGGAACAACACATAAATTTTATCTCAGGTCTCCAAAAGTATACATGTACATGAATGCGCGCGTGCGCGCACACACACACACACACACACAGAGAAAGAGAGAGAGAGAGAGAGAGGAGCTGTTACAAGATGTGTATCAACTCTTGATTACAGTTATTTTTATTGTCATTCTATCAAATATAAGTTTCTTTAAGAATGGATTTAGAAGTTGGACATGGTAGTACTTGCCTATAATCTTAGCACTAGAGAGATGGAGACAGGAAGATCAGGAGTTCAAGACTATTCTCAGCTACATATTGAACTTAAAGTCAGCATGGACTACTTGAGATCTTGTCTCAAAAATAGACTTAGCACATAATATGAATGATCTCTGAACATCCTTGGCCATTAGCCTTCTGATGTTCTGAAGCATCATGGGAGTTATGATTGGTGATCTTCCACAAGCCAGGTAGACATGTTCTAGAACATGACTGTATTTCTTTATCAGCTCATTGAAATTCACCAACTGTCTGTGTACTGTGCATGCATGGTCAGCTCAAGAATCTCAGCCACTTAATGTTGAAAAGCTGGCCAGAGTGTCAGGTCTCTTCACAGCTGTCACTGATCAGCATCAAAATTCCCTGGAGGTATGTATTCATCAAATCCTTATTGACTTATGCTTCAGGGTTTTATTTTCTTTCATATTAAAAATATTACTTCTGTTTTAAATAATTTTTTTGACAGAATGGAAGTAAATTATCTAATTACTTTTTATATGGTGGTCATTTATGATTGAATGCAATGACAGAAGGTGGGCACTTATGCAAATGCTTTGCTGCCATGTTTCAGGGCATCTCACCTTCTGGACTGTTAACATGCTGGGTCAGATATGCTTATGTTGCTTTACTGTATATGGTAGCACATCTAAAAGTATCCCTGGGCTCTGTTCAGATGTCACTAGCATCCCATACTCATGTTGTGACAACCAAATACATCTATTGTCACTCATCCCTGAAGACAAAATTTCCCCCAGGTGATTACTACTGTGTGTGGCATGATAACAGCTCTAAGGCCACTAACTATGGCTGTTGGCTAAAAAAATAATTAAAATATTGAACATAGGAAGATTCACAGTTATGACCAACAGTTGTAAATAATTTAAAAGAAGTATTTTTATATTTAAACTGTGTCCCTCAATCAATAAATATAAATTAAATGTAATAATAAATGAAATTGCTTTGTAAACTATATGTGTTAATGAATGTTAAAATTACACCACTGTACTTGGGAAGTATATGCCAGACAGGCTGCTTGAGGAACTAACTGTTTATTAAGCTGTGTTAAGTGCTAAATCCTTTCTTTGTATAGATTCATATCAGCTGCAGACAGTTTTGATGGAGGAGCAATGGAAGGTCAGGAAAGCCCAGTATGATGATCAAGGTCACTTGATACTAAGTGGTGGTGGCAGGATGGAATCTATAACTTACCAAGCCTATGGTCTCCCATCCACTAGCAGCCATATGCTACAGCTGTCATGGTGGACTGGTAGGACACACACATAAGATCTTTGACAAGCCCATCTGACATGTATTTAAACAAGCCAGACAGGTTCAGTGTGAAAACCACAGAATGGAGATAATATTATTTGCAAATGGCTAACTCAAGCCTAAATTCAGGAACCAAAGACCTGAAGCAGTTGTCCAACCCAAGTAGCTATAAGCTAACATCTTTGGATCTGGTATTGGTATTTGTTCTTTTTTCTTTTCTCCTTCAGGATCAATGATTTTGTTTTGGAAAAACATACTGGTATTATACAAATTCTATTTAGTATATCATAAAACCCAGAGCTAAGCACTGGGAAAAAAACTTAAATATCAGAGAGACTGGGAACAAACCACAGCCAATTCTCACCCAGCCAATTCCTAGGTCCAAACAGGGTAGGTCCTATCTCCACAAGTTCTCAGAGTGACCAGGCATGCAGGCATAAGGGCAGAACTTCTGCCTTCTCCTCCTCGTATTTCTTTCCCTGCCCAGGAATAACTGGGCAGGGAAAGAAATACGGTTCAACATTCTTAGAACTTTATTAAAGGTCAGTGCCATCACCACCTGACTCTGTTTGGTCTTGAACTCACAGAGATCCAGAAGATCTCTGCTTCCCAAGAGCTGGGATTAAAGACATGGGTCATGACTCCTTGACCTTCATGGATAAATTTGTAGGTGTCTCTGTCCTCTGATATTTCAGGCTGTTTATTTATTTAAATATACCATCACATATCCCTTTTTGTGTGAAAAATGAGAAACTTTATAAGAAAAACTATATACAATAGGTACAATAACGATTTACAATATATACAAGCAATAATTGCATCAATAATGTCCAGTCCATTAACAATTGACAAATTCAAAGAAAATATTTTATTAATTATCCTATTTTGGTGAGTCCAAAGCATTGTATCTAATTCACTTTCTATCTAACTTACTGAAAACCATCTTTTGATGTCCCTCAAACTTATACAGGTTATATCTCTTAATAAGTTTCTTTTCTGAAACTGTAACTAGGAAAACTATAAATATTACTTTCTCATTTTCAACTCTCTGTGAGACTCAAGAAGGAAATAATATTAACTAAGTAAACAGAAAGTTCAAGCAAGTGACTTCCAAAAAATGTGAAAAATGACAGAAACAGCTGGCTGCTTGAATAGTCACCCAAGATTCCTCTGCAGTGTTGGGGCATCCATCTTTGGCCTACAGGCTTAGCATACCTGACAGACTTATCTGAGAAACAGGACATTCTAAAAAAAACTTCCTACCTTGTCCTGGCAAGGTTTGGCAGTTCTTTTCTTGTATGTCCTGCTTGCTCATTTCATTTCAGACATCACACTGTCAGTAGTTGAGGTAAGGGCACTTTCTTGCCCAGTGGCTAACTTTTGCCAGAAAGAAAGTCAACTCCATATGGAGTTTCTTTGATGCCCATAATTTTCTCTGAAGTAGATTGGTGATGCCAGGAGCAAACGTCTCATTGTCATAAAAATAAAAAGAACTTATGCTATTAAAATATCTTAAACTCCATATTGTATAGATCTCTGAAGTATCTGAAGATGACCTGTATATCTAATTCAATAAAACTGATGTTGTTATACTGAATGAGAACTTTTGCACATAGAGAAAGACACACAGGGAAGGGAAGAGGTGCAGAAGACACAGTGTGTAGAGGGGATTGGAGCGAGGTACGTTCAAACCAAAGGCCACTGAATCTGCAAGAAAACGTCTAGAAGTTAAGAGTAATCAAGGAAGGATTCTCCTATAGGTTTCAGAGAACACTGCTCTGCCAATACCTTCATTTTGGATTTTTAGTTTTCAGAATTTTGATACATCCAGTTGATGATAAAAAAATCTCATATAGAGTATTAGAGGGAAAACTCCAACCTAAGGACCCTAGATACATCCATGAAATCACAAACAATCAATAAGGCCACAGAAGAATACCCTAGAGAAAGGAAATACAGACAAGTTACCACCAAAAATGGCAGGAAATATGAATCAATGGTCACTAATCTCCCTTAATATTAATGGACTCAACTCTCCTATAAAACGTCACAC